>JAAAKL020000939.1:0-34706 GCA_010016065.2 Carybdea cf. marsupialis auct. non (Linnaeus, 1758) | reverse complement strand
ACCCTACTATTTTTGATGGTTGTAATAATGTCTTTGCTAAAGTACTAGTCAGTGAGGGTTTGACACTGTTCATATCTTGAAGCTGAAAAGTTGACATAATATTATCTAGCTATGTGAATATTATTTCATTTTGTTTGTACAGGATCTATTCATAAACAATGGGTTACATTTCTGATAAAGTTAAAAACTGGCTCTTTGAATACTGCAAATGATCACAACCTCAAATGAATTATAGGGTTGAGGCTGTAACATTTGTTTTTGAGAATATAACAATTGCTGACTTTTGTCAACATCTTTCAGGCCTAATGATCAAAATTTGACACCTTCATAACATGGATAGATTTGTTGTATAGCTCAAACAAAGGTTAATTTCTTCTACATCTACAGTTCCTTGCCAGCAAAGTAATGGACCAGACCAACCAAAACTTTAGGAAACAGTTTAAGCTTAAACGAGCTCATCAAATTCAAATTTAGTAGTCATAACAACTTCAAAGCAACATTTTTTTCATGGAAAATGGAAGGATACATACAGCTGGCTCCTACATAAAAATTCCCAAGATAAGGAGTTTTGTTCAATTTGTAAAGAAGCTACTGCTGACAACAGCACATTGGCACAAAATCCAAAAGAACCCAAACCTTGCAGATCATTTGTTGAAAATGGCATTTACAGAAGGAAGAAAGCAAGAAAATCTCATCAAAAGTCAAACCTATACCAGTCAACAGAGTCATTTCTGTCAAGAAGTAGAAAAGAAACAGTTATGCTGTTGTCAAATAAATTGAAGCAGATGATGAAATGAAATCGAGTTTCTCTGGAAAAATATTTATAAGGATGTGTTATCTTGCTTGCCAAGGATTAGCAATAAGGGGTACAAAACAAGTTAATTCAAACGTTTTTGACTGTTAGATGAAAGCAGGGAACACCTTAAAGAGTTGAGTCCTTGACTGAACAGAAAGGAAATGTTCAATTGGCTGTCTCTGGAAATAACAAAACTCCTTTTGACTTCAGCTTTGCAGTTTTATACAAGCTTAGCGAAAGGGTAAAAAGTGGAAAATATTATGTTATTATCTTTGATAAACCCTGTGAGTCATACAAAGAACAATGTGAAGGAGAATGTGACAATAAAAGAATTAGTTATAAGGTTTCGCGAAGCTTTGCCAGCTGAAAGCAAAGTGCTTCACAATATCACCAAAGTCATTCTCCTGATATTTGAGCTTCCAACAGATATATTCAAGGTTCAGTGTTATGATAGTGTTGCTAATGCTTTTGGTTCGTGTAATGGGATTACATAAAAGAATTGGCTAGGAAGAAAACCATGCTATGTATGCTCAATGTTGAACAAGGCACTACAAGAAGTCATCCAAATACCTACTTTACACCTTGACAATGAACGGATGATAATCAGGTTGCACAAACAAATATATAAAATCTGCTCTTTTGATGGTGATACACACAAACTATCCATAAAATTTCTACATTGAAAAACTTAAGCAAAGTTAAGAAAGCTGAGAAGTTTAACTTTCCTAAGGTATTCTGATTGGAAAGTATCAGTTAACCATTCAGTTCCACAGTCACTGATTGGTCAATAGAACACCAATCTTGCACTCAAACTTCTGATTGCCTACTTTTAAAATACAGTTTGGTATAACTTTCATGGATTTCTTCTCAATATCAATTCTGACGATCTTGTACTCTGAGGATTGTCAAACGAAAAAGAGCTAATCAGTACTAAAATGTTTTTGCTGTTTTATGCAGTTTTATTGTACCGGTATTGTACAACACAATAAAATTGTCTGGGTGTTGACACAACATGGACTAGATTAGCTATTGATATCACAAAATTTTTCAGGGGATAAGTATCTAACTGTTATAGACTGTTGACCATCTCGATATTGTATTTGGCGAAAGATACACAATGAAGGAGATACAGAACTGATTAAACAATTGGAATCAATTTATTATTTATTATTCGATTATAAGTCGCGTTTGAAGATTGTGAGATCAGAGATTGATGGAAATTTTCATGAGTCACAGTTTCATAAAGGAGACCTTGTGTGGGTAAAACCCAACAACCATGTCAGATGTACTGTTTAATGGTCTCCAGGTACAGTGGTTGACCAAGTGACAGACAATAAAGTTAAAGTTAGGATAAATAGACTTGAGAGTTTATGACATACATCACATTTACGACCTAGGGAACATAATAGACAGAACAGTGTTGAAGATCAATCAGCACCTCCCCTATTCAACATTGCTACTGATTCATCTGATGAGGAAATAATAGAAAACAAGGATGAGCACGTACTTATTAAGGATCGTCCTAGACACTTGGCAGATTACGACTGTACATAGGTTAAGATGTTTATATCTTGGGGGGGGGGGGGGGGGGGGAGTATTGAACATTATTTTTTTATCTTGGGGTGGGACTGAGGCTCAGTTTTGGCGCCTTTTTTGTTGTCGTTTGTGCTGTAAAAAGCGATTTTGAGTTGAGTTGTTGTGATAAAGAGAAGAGAAGTTACGAATGGTAGAAGAAGTTTTTTGTATTGAGTTGTTATCGTACCGACTTTAGTTAAATCCTGACAACGTGAAAGCAAAATTAAGATTGCTGCTTTTGAACTTCTGCAGCCATGGTAACCAAGGGGAACAAGGGGCTTACAACAAGATTACTACAAGCAACAACAGGAGGGACATGTATCACTATCAGTATGGTAGGAATGGGAAGGAAGACACCCTATCAAAGTATTTTTTACTGAGTAGTACTAACTCAACTGCTAGCTCATTTTCTCTATATAAAGGTGGCAAGGTGATGGTATACTGAATTATATATTGTGTCCAGAAGCTAGCACTCTACAATACATTAATGAATACAGTGGATCACAGTGATCAGTTAAGGACCATGTACTTGTCACAGGAAAGCTTTTGAAGGTGGTGGATGTACATCTTTTGACTTCTAGTAGATTTGCATACAGAAAACAGTTCTACTCTGATGAAGAAATTGCCACAACACAACCCAACCTATAAAGCAAAACATTCAAGCTAGTTGTCATTAGGAAAAGAGCTATGCAAATGGTTGCAAATTTTAAAAAATTGAGTGGTTGAAAGAACAAACCTACCCAGAACTGAAATACCGAAGGTATTGGCAAAATAAAAGAAGGATGAAGCATAAGTGCAGGTATTACTCTAGTCATGGGACAAAGAAAGAGTCTATCCTATTACGTAGTGGGTGCAGCAGAGACAAGAGCAATTATTTCATTCATCTTCATGACCTACATATTTGATGACATTGAATTACTTATTCTAATGCTAAGTACAGTAAAACAGAAGTCGTAATATCTCGGTAATACTTAGATAGGACCAGATGATTATTTTGGCTCATTCATATCAAATTGAATTTATTGAAATCGATTTCATGGTGATTAAGAATAAATTTGAGTATCATATCAAAGCGTACCTTCCTCACTGCTTTTTTTGCGTATTGATCTTGCTTGTTTAAAATTTTTGACAGACTTCTGGTCTGTGATATCAGAAGGCAAAGCAAAGACCAAATCTGCAACTGTGCATCAGTGAACCTAATACAAAGGTTGTCAACTTTAAATGCATTTGTGTCTGACATCTAACTAGGAGGTGACTCCCTGGAATGTGTTGCTGCCTTGATGTACCTTGTCTCAATAATTTTGGGCTAAAAAATGGTGGCAACTACAGGCATACTCTCCAAACTTGAAAAAGTTAGTACAACATTTGGTAGGTGAAGACATGTTACATGTTCCAGAGTAGACATTTCAATATAAATGTTATGGTTATCCCAACTGTCCTATACATTGCTAACAGTTGGATACTGCTACTAGTGGATGTGGAAAAATTCATGGTTTCTCAAATGCATACTGGTAGTCTGCAAAATATCCATGAGATTTCAGTGTTGCAGTGCTTGAGAAATAAAAGAATTGGAGAAATGTGCTGGGGCTAACCAAATGTCCAAGAATACATTCAGACAGCTAGGCTGAGGTAGTTTGGTCATGACTGAATCTTGCCTTCCAGAATTCAGTAGAGAAAACTGCTATTGTGTGGTATGGCAAGGCCTGCTACATCTGGATTAGTAACGAGGTATGACTCACACTATAGCAAACTACAGCAACAAGTCAAGCGAGTAAAGCCCGATGAAAAAACCCAGAAAAAAACCTTGTATGTGGATGGAACTACAGAAACTAATGAGATATGAGAAAAGATTACCGAATGGGAAACAGGCTAGCTTACAAAAAAAGGCACGGCAGGACTAATAAAACCCTCTAAAATAATGAAAAGAAGGCAAGGCACTTAGTGTTAATCATGAGGAAGTAACAAAAGAAGTCTGCCAATTTAGATGGGCAGGGAAGGCTCAAGGTATTGCCTTAACCTCAGAGGATTGGTATAAACATGTATGGCTTCTATGTGTGTTGTTAAACAGAGTAAGGCAGTTGACATAGGAAGCTATCAGTTTAGTAGGATGAGCTGCAATAGACAATGCCATTTTCATAGGTTCACCAAGTTTGTGTGGGCTTTAAGGAACCAAATCGATATTCTTAATGTGAAATCAGCCAGATGAACAAAGCTTTTTGTCACTGTTGAACTTGACAGCCGACAGAAGTAGAAAATCATCAGCTTCTAGGGCCGTTGCGATCTCAAAGCAGTAACAGAGTTCAGGTTTGCAAGTTTCTCTTTGATCTCACAGTGTTTACATGATGACTGAATCACTATTATGTATCAATCCAAAACAAAATCCTGTAGGAAGTCATTTATCGTATGTTCAAGATTGTGTGACTGAAATATGATTGCACAAATTTTTCTCATTACGTTTCAAAGCAGGCACCTCTTGGAGTAAAATTTCAGTTTCTTCTCGTGACAATGTCACCACGTTATTATAAAATGTTGCTATGGCAATAAATCAGAGGCCCACTCTAAGCATGACTACCACCTTGTGTCAGTGGTGAACCAATCGTTAAATTACATAGTGTTAAGATTTCCAGTCAGGACATTGCTGCTCAAATGAATACATAGTACCTGTCAGCATTGTTGTTCTCCTATCAGAGGATGCGTGGGACTAAATGTCAGTTCCACATCATAGACAAGAAATTGTGTCAAATAGCCATTGCAGTGGTATTATCGCTTAGGTAGCACAACAGTACTCTTGTATCATCATTATGCCCATGGGATCAGGGAATAAAGGCACTTGAAATCAAATCTGTTATATATGTATGCCAATTTCCAGGAGTATAACATGAAGCCTTAACTGTACACATTCATTGGAATAATTTCGCAATTTAAAGCACCAGTGTAAATGTAGTTGTGTCCACAGTGTCTTGATCTGTGTATTTTACGAGAAAAAGTAGACTTTTATATATCGAACATATCTCCTATATCATTTATCACTTCCTCTCGCCAAAGTGAACTGAAACGTGCTGTCTCAGAGTTCCTGCCCGTTTTATGCCTGACAAGATGTCCTGTATTGTCGATGAGTAACTCAAAATGTCTTATCACATAATTGAAATCTGACTCTGGGATCTTCATCCGTCCATTTAAAATTTGCGATGTATTTGAGATCATTGCTTTCACCTCTGATGCTGAAGTTGCTCAGCAATCCATTCTTAATCACTTGAGTCACAAAAAAGATCGGGAAAATGGAACAAAACGAAGATTTTTCCAACTAATGAAGTATTTCTAGGTGCTACAGTCACCCATGAAACTTTTAAGAAATAATAAATCAGTAGAGGCTTTGGGCAGTGTTTTATGGAACAGCGACTCACGATTAACTAATGTTTCTTTTGTGTTCACTAATGAAATGCACAAATATATTAGTCACTCATGAAATAATGAATCCAAAATTTCATATTATGCAACTCTTCATCCCCGTTAGTCGCTAATTATTAGCACCAATGAAATAATAAAAGTTATCATGCAACAGGCCCCAGGGAGAGTATTATCAAGAAACAACTGCACTGAAATTTCAGCACGGAGAAGATGGTGTATTAATCTTTTGTGGATTTAGACAAGATGAGTGAAATAGAGCTAAAGTTTAAAAGGTGAAGAAAAAAGGTGACATATGATAGTATAGAACCAGTTCATTGCAAGATTACAGGTAGCTAGTAAGTGAAAGGCATACTTACGTGCTTTTCGTGCCTCGCAATCTTCACCATCAATGCCATTTCTATTAGCAGTAGCATTATCTGCTACTCCGGTGTGTAGGCTTGATGCAGAACTTGGACTTCCTGACATAGCCCCCCAAAATAAACATTGTGAGATATTTCTCGAGCGGTTAACCAACACACGTCTGAAGCAAATTTGATACCTCATGACTAACCTGGTACACTCGTATCACGAATTAGATATGGATAGGCTTAGCTCACGTTAAGTTAAGGACGAGGACAAGCCATAGATGGATAGGACTAGTTCTTAGCAAGTCAGTTGTGTCTGATAGCTTGAAGCCGTCGCGTTATTTTATGATACGCTATTGATAACAAAAATGCTTCAGACGTAATGCACTTAATGTGCTGTGTGCATTGTATTGTGATTAGTCGCCCATAAAAATACTATTTGATATTGAACTAGAGTTCCCGTACGCTGTACTCCTGCGGCTGATGCGATAGTATCATTGTAAATGCGCCATATTTCATCTCTTGTTCAAAATGAGACGTCGATTTGTTTGCTGCTGGAGTACCATGAGAAAGACTGGACCGAGCTTGTGTGTTTAGTTTTTGAATAGCAATTCCTACAGCGCCAAATTTGGACTAGGAAACCGTCGTTGGAAAGGATGTAAACAGTAAGTAATAATATATACGTATTATACTGCCTGTATACATGTCTCTATATCCAAATATATCCGCGATCCTTGTATTCCATCTATTATGTTTCGGAGATATTCTCTCATCCCCTTATTGTGTCTTTTTATCGTAAGAAAATGCTTTCGATGTTTAATATTCTAACTCTTACTATTGACTCAGTTGATCAATATGCCATAGATGGTAGACCATTAACGTTCATCATGTCATGAGTTACAGTCTTTTCTGAGCAGCGTTTCCAGAGATACTTTTCCCATCCTCACGCTCTAAGTGATGCGTTGATAATGCAGAGCAAAGCAGCTAAACTTACATTTATAGGTCGGTGGAGTTTAGGTGTAGTCGGTACATGATACTTGTTAATTGCTTGAAAAAAAAGAAATATAACCGAGGGGGCGATGGTGGGTATAGGGTAGGGTCACTGAATTAATGTTTATCGTAATACCCCAGAGGGTCTGACGCTGGTTTGCTACTGATTAAGGGATGGATCAACAGTCGCAAGCAAGAATGGAAGCCTTGAAGGCCAAATTGGAAGATAATCGGAAATTTTGTTAAGCTTCAAAATTCTTGCCCCTTGTTCTGCAACTGTGTCCTCCATATTTTTTTTTAAAACCTTCACTCAATACAGGGCAGAGTTGCCACTTCAAGATATTGAGTTACTTTGAAAGAAATAGAAAGAAAAGTTAAACAGAAAAACGGATCATGTGATGAAAAGGCTATCAGTAGATCATATTTAAACTGCAGCAATCAGTTCTACACCTTAATTTAGTTCATTCTGAGCCTGTGATTGATCAAACTGCACGTGCATATAAGTTATCAAACACTTTGGAGAGGACTGATACTGGTATGCCTATTGAGCCACTGTTAATGGGATAAGACCATTTTTGAATATCACATCTTTATTATGGTGAGAACTACAGATTTGTTCAGGCAGTATTAAGATACAAAGATGATATATATGATGAGCCTGGTATTATTTACAACATTCAACATGCTGCTAGGGAAAAGGTGAAAAAGGTTTTGAACCATATGATAAGATTGCAGTAAATTGAAGTAGAAGCCACACAGATGCATTTAAGACATAAAATGAATATACAGCAGAGGGATCGTCCAAACCCATGTGTAACAGCTGTATGGCGAGGCGAGTAGATAATTTTAGGGTGAGGTAGATCCTGACATAATAATGATCGAAGAATGTATTTTCTGTCTTTTATTCCTCTCTGGCAAAGTCAATCCAATACAAAATGGTAGCAACAACTCAAGTAATGAACATTCTGATAACCTGGCAATGTCACACAGCCCTGAGTCACACAGAGTCACTGCCAATCAATGCCAAGAAACGCAACAACTCCGAACATTCAGGAGACCAAACTTCTCCACTGAATGAGGCTAAATGATGCCTATTTATTCTAAACATGTTGCAACATACCACATTACAAACTTACCGTGATAACAGTGCTGTGACAGTGACAATGACGTGAACACAAACCTTGAGAAATCACAGGGGATTCCCTGACAATACCAAGCACAAAAATGTAAACAAACTGATTGCTGATTGAAAAAGACCACATTACAGTAACTACCTAATAGGGAAGATCCTCATTACACATACAAATAGTGTCATGCAGTGTCACGACTGCCAACAAGGGCAACTCAATCATAATCTGAGTAACCTACAAAGCAAATCTGCTGTAATATAAAGGTAACAATAACTGAAGTAAATTTACTGATAGGTAAGAAGACAAACAAAACTTATGAAATCAGAACGTAACCCTGACCTGGTTACACAGGCAAGAATAGAAAAGTGATGTTAAGCCTGGATGATGATTAGGAGTAATGTGTGGCAGGGCAGCTTTGTGAACAAGTATAAACAGTGAATTACTGTTTACTATTAACTTTACATTTCATATAGATTCTGTACTTAGACACACATAGAAACTTTATGCCATTTTATTGGCTTTGAGAAAACATCTAGAGCTGTAAGTTAGAATGGTTTTACTAAGTCATTTGGTTCCATTTTGAAGAGAGGAACTAGGTCACTCAATTTGACAGTAAGCTGTTCACTACAATTAAAAGATTGTATGACTTGCGTTTCCCTATTATCCAGTTATTTATCACATTTAAAGTATGAAAGAAAAGGAAAAGACCATCCTTTTTGAACCATGGCTTGCTCTCCTAACAACAGAATTACAAAAAATGCATGATTTACTCCATTTTTATTACTAAGGATAGTTGAGAGGTACTAACCAGTATTTTAGATGCAATCTTGGACAGCCTGGGTCTCCCCCAAAAGAAAATCAGCACCTGACAGGTAGCATTGTATGAAGAAAGACTGGCCCAAGAAAGGAAGTGACATCCTAAAAACGAAGAGCAGGGTTAGCTACTAGCTTCCTAGTTTTATTCACTTTATTATCTGACTAAATTTTCGTCATGATACCCTGTATGTCAGTGCAAGTTGTACATAAACTTTGTCAATTAACAGGATGTAGGTTTGCTAGCAAGTAGAGAGATTCCCCGAACCTCTTGAGAATACTGATGTCATCAGGCTTTTTGCTTTTTTATATTAGATAAGTAAAGGTTGAAATGCTGGGAAGTTCAAAGTTGTTTCACAGTCTATTTAATTATGTGAACTTGCAAAGCACTCTTAGGAATGCACACTGGTTTCTGGCTTGTACTTTCACTTTTCAAGTGTACTAAGGAGTTTGTGCCCAAAATATGCAGAAGCAAAGTGTCCCTTTGATGGGTAATGTCCATTTGCTGAAGAGCAGGTCTGTATGTTGACTTCATAATCCTATCCTTAGTCAATGAATTGACAGTGCACTCGTTATCATCATTGTAGGCTGTGAATGAAAACTTGTGCTAGATCCTAAGCAGAAATCAGGATATAGAATGCCACTTGCACTTGGTAGTATTTGTAGTATACCTTCAAGTACAGATGGAGAATTATTTAGCCACTACATACCATGGACAGTGCCATAGCCCATTGGATGGTAACCTTGACATATCAACTGTGTTGATCAAGCCCGAAATGTTTTGACATGGAAGGCATTTTCTGCAAATATCCTTTTCATTTGAATCCTTGGTATACTCTGAGATACCAACTGACTGAAAGATAATTTGTTAGACAAGTAAAAGAAGTTGACAACAAAGCTCAAGTCTGGCTTGACATTCAGAAATATATGTAACAATGGATAGGGAGGAATGATTTAGGCATAAAGAAATCAGGAAAATGCAGCCCCCCTACCCTAAAAATTTTTTTATAGATCCATGTCCTAATACAATTCTTCTCCCTTGCCTACTGAAGCTGGGAGAATGTAAATCACTTGATTGTTGTATTATGGAAGTTATGGTAATTTCTAGGGAAATTCACAGACTTCTATCACTGTATGTCATTTATCTACTGCCTGAATAAGTGGTGAACTATTTCAAATTTTGCCACTTCATGTCCTATCTTTAAGTACATATGTTGTTGATATGTATTGTATTAAGTAGCCTTTTATTCAATCAAATTTTTTTAATTTTTTTTTTCAGTGAGGTAGTCAGGATATCAGCAACCTATTAATCATGGCATTAGAGACTGCTCCGAATTCAACTAAAAGTAAGTCAACTGAAGAGAATTTTTAGAAACTTACTTTTAAATTTTAGTTTTCCTCTTGTGCACCCGATAGCCATATTTGAAGTTGTAAATTTGCATTTCTGCAGTTACCTTAGGTTTGGCATCACAAGAAAAAGGTATACATTGATTCATGTAGTAATATACTGAATTTAAGGAACATTTCTGAAACCATGAGTTCTTTGACAGTGTAAAAATACAGGCTTGAGACTGAGCTATCAAAAAAATATTTGGGATTTGAAAAAGTTCATTATTGTATGGTAAGGACTTTCTCTTGCTTCTCAAGGGGTTATTGTTAACTGTCATCTTTCTTTCCATCAGCCCCTTCAGTCCTTGATACAATTGTTACATTCGTACTTTTCAATAATCTCTTGAACTGTCCTACAATCAATTCAAAGTTTCACAATAATAAGATCCTTATTCTGGTCTTTCTCATGTAAAACAGTTACCCTTGGACGATGTTCTGTGCTTCATTTTGGTTGCAGGGCCACCGAAAGGACACTAAAAACAACTGTCTTTTGTTGCACAGAGAAAGCTCAACTGAATGATGCAACACTAAGATCCTACCTAGTTGAGAGAAACAACAAGAGCAGTATAAAAGCCTTTGATTACAACCACTAACCAGATTTGTACCACCTCTCAGATATTTTCCCTGTTTTGTTGCCTGCAGCCTTGTTGTCACTTTCATGTAAAATAAAGCTCTTGATTTATCTGTCTCAGGTCTTATTTAAAATCTGAAAAATACTCTATGAGGGTGAATGGAAGTCAGGTGGCAGCAAGCTATACAAGGGCAACACATTTCTTAGGGGAGATGCTGATCCATTTAGACACTATCAGATGAGTTGATAATTGTCAATGAAAAATAATAGGGGTGGGTGAAATTAATGTCTTAGGAAGTTTTTATCAAGTATATTTGTATGTGTGTGGAATCTTTTTTGTCAAAATCTTCAAAACTTGATCTACTCCACACTCTGAATACCGGTAATAGTTTCCATGAGGGCCTTAGGAGTGTTAGATCATAACACTATAGTATGTCAACTATAGTTAGGAGTTAGGTAAATGTTTGTCAAAAATAGGAAGCAAGATTTTAAACTCATCAATGTATTTTTACAAGGTGGTTAAAACACATTTCTCAGGAAAAATCATCATTTATGTGTTTATAGCAATTAAAAATTGGGGCATCCTTGTTTGACCAAATTGGGAAACATCCCCTTGAATACCCCCCAACAACCCTTTGTGATCGCTCAGAAGCCTTGACACCAGGCTGAAAGCCCCAACTGTGTAGAGCTCAAAGGAGCACAAGTCACCCTGAACAGATACCACTTTTCACAAAGATAGATTCTTGTTGATCTATGAATGACTTAGCTATTAATGTGTATTTATAGTAAGTTCAATGCTGTTTATCAATATTTTAATTTATCAATAAGTAGATGTCTCTTTATGACAAAAATATACACTAATTCTTGAACTGGTTTGAAATAGTGATATAATCATATTCTGGAAAGCTACATATTATGAGAGGTGTATCATGTGTGTTAAGGAGTCACGGCAAAGGTTAAAAAGTCTAGTGGTGGGAAGCAGACGAAACATTAACAAGACAAATGCAAAGATATTCTTAATTTTCTTAAGTTTTCTTAAGATAAGTTACTCAATTCACAGTACATATATTATTAAGTTCACTCACATAATAGTCTTGTTTAGAAAGTTCGGTGAAGACGGTTTTAGGGTTCAGTAATATTCTTTGAGATTCAATTCTTTCTTGACGTTGTTTGATCTTCGGTAATATGGAGTAATAATTCCCCACTGGTGAAATGAACATTTTTCACAGGAGACAGATCCAAGTACTTTAGTTGTAGGCAGCTTTGGCCCTCTCAACAAAGAACTGAACAAAAACTCAAGACCAACGGTCTTTGCATATCTTGCAAACATAATTTTCTTCTAGCCATTTGAATGGACATCATTCTTTCTCACATATGCTAAATGACATCAGTGACAGAAACACCCAGAACTGCATCTTGCGCATTGTTGCCCAGGGTGACACAAAAAAAACGGTCACCGGAAGAAGTCAAATATCTTCTGCCATTTTTTAAGAGAAATACAAAAATTCAACCACGTTAGGTCACATCTATGTAGCAGACATCTCCAAAATGTCAGGTCTGTACTACAAAAACTCTTTGCTTCACTGGTGCTCCAAAATGTGATCCAAATGAGGTCCCCGGCGCTGCAAGCAAACTTGGATCCTGCGGGCAAAGTTCTCAATAATTGTCCCGCATTCCTCCCTCAGGATTGCTCTTGTGGCTACTGTGATTGCTGCCTTCAAGTCCGGGATGGTCTGGGGATTGTTGCCATACACCCTGTCCTTACAGTATCCCCACAGATGAAAATTCAAATCCGGTGAATGCGGCGACCACTGGGAGTCGCAACTGTGGCTGATCAGTCGGTCAGGGAAACGCTGCTGTAGCCATGCTAACAATTCAATTCAGGTGTGGGGGTGGCACCATCCTGCTGGAGCCACTGGAGAGCCCTGATGACCCCTCTCCATCGTCAAAATTTTCCTCACAGATTCCTGGTTGATTCCAAGCGCTTGGCTTGCTCGGTCTGCGGACAACAGAGTCTCTGACTGCAGCAAAGTTGTGTGGTGTCCTTGATTATTTCGGTCGTCCAGAGTGTGGTTGTCTTTTAGCGTCTTTACTGCTGAGGTTACGCACAGTTCTAAACTTGTTGACCCATCTGTAAATCATTTAGTGGATGGGAAATTCACGACATCTGAACCGTTCTTTGAATAGCAATTGAGCTGCATGGATAGACGTCAGCCGCAAATGTGCCTCAACTATAAAATGTCTTTTCCTCAGTAGTCCACGGCATCTTGAAACTCAAATTTTGTAGACTCTTAGAACATTAGTTCCTCTTAGTTAATCTGGAAACTTAAAAGAATTGATTGATTGTTTCAAAAGTTATTCAAGCTTAGGCGATGACTGCTTTTTTCGTGTCACCCTGTATGCCCACACGAACAAATGTCAACGTAACATTTCACCGTCATTTCAATTTTTAGATCCATACATGAACCAGCCATAGTAAATCATTCATACAAACACCACCCTATGACATATGTAGTCATCTTGTGTGTGAGTTATAGGATATTTTTAGGGCTATCATTTGGAATGGAGCTTTGATTGAAGCAAGACTGATAAAACATGTCTGTACATCGGCTATAGTTTCCAATTTCAATAAAGTTGTGGAATTCATAACTTAGTCAATATTTCCTAATCGTAAGAAAACTGGATGGTGACTGTTAAAAGTTCAAATAATACCATATATTACTTTCAAATGATATTATCTTATGTCACTAATAATCTGCATTCAAGTAAAGAACAAACATCTTTATCATTGATGGTATTGAATGTGTTCTCCTATGAAATGTTTCAAAAGCATAATGGGCAGGGCCAAATAGTATGATATCACAAAAAATGGTTTCAATCTTAGAAAACCTTATGAAAAGAGACCTAAAGGAGTGTTTTGATTTCATGTATGGGCATGTAATGGGGAAGAAGTATTGCACTTGTTAATTATTTCTTATTGTTTTACAAATTACAGTGATTTAGTGGAGTAAGGTAGTAAGAACGATATAGTATGTGAAAGAGTTTTGTGAATTTGCAATTGCCTTGTTGCCCTTGTATATCTACTTCCGATACAGTTACGCATTTGCAAGTTGCCCCTGAAGAAAGAAACATAAATCTGAAAAAATTAGTTTGCTGTTCATAACAGCAAGAAGGGGGGATTGTGGTCTATCTGTTTGTACTTTGCTAAAAGTCTGTACTTGTAAAAGTTCAAATTGTATGTCAACCTCGTAACTACAATGACAGTAATCATTTGTAATTGAATACAGTTGGAATACACTGATTTCAATCATGAATATTCTTTCTTCCTGTTGTAGAGAAACTCTCTGCTAATGAGTTCTTCGCAATGGCCAGCAGGTTAAGAAAAATCAAACCTTTTGACTTAAAACCTGTTGTACCAGCTGGACAGTCAGACACGAGTGAAGATGATGAAGAGGATGATGTTGTTAGAATTCAACCTTTTCATGGAGAAATAAGGAAAAGTATTTTAGGGCCAGCCTTTGATCGCTATAAACCGGTATCTAAACGAAAATCAGAGGATGTATCTTTTGGAAATGATGCCACCGCAGAGACGTCTAGTGCTAACGAGAAACCTAGAAAATTCTTAGTATCATCACAGACGTCAGAAAATAGTCAGGGAAAAGGAAATAATGAGATTACCTCATCAATAGCAAGTAAGAGTGCTCTAGAGTTAAACCCAAAGGACGTAGGATATGTTAGGGACAATGAACTCCAAATCAGTGAGAGTGATTGCAAAGTTGAAAATGGCAGGATTAAAGTAAATGATACCAAAATGCTTACAGCATACCCTGGAGTGAAGGCAGACATTAAAATGGAGTTCATTAAAAATGAAGAGCAGAATTATAAGCAAAGCATCGTTAATGACCCGAAACATATGCCAGTACCTGTATCTTCATTAGATGTAGCACCTATAGCCAATGTTAAGCACCCATTTGCACCAGGTAGTACATATGTGGAGCGCAAACCTGCATGTAAAAATAACATTCATGAGCCTGAAATTCGAGTTGTAGACACAGAGCTTTTTAACGCACAGGAAAATCAATGGCATACAGATTTTAGCAATCGCTCCGACTGTTCAAGATATTATACTTCAATAGATGCACACGTTTTTAGTAAACCACGGTCGTCAACAGGTATTAAGTCTACCGATTCTGGGTTCAGTTCATCAGTAGGAAGCTGTTCTTCGTTGTCCAGCACATTGTTTCCTGTAGATTCTCGATCTGTGTTGTCGACAGAGGAGTCCTTTGACCCCAAAGCTGCTTCACGAAGTAGTGTCACCAAACCAAGCAGTAGCAAACTGCAATGTTTTTCGTCTTCCTCTTTAAGTAATAAAGATTATGGGAAATCAAGGCTTTTCCCATTAGGTGCTAACAAAGAGAACATAAACTGTAACCTATCTTTCTCTAACGATAAAAATAAGGCAGTCAAATTGTCGATGGATTCAAGTACCACACGGGATGATTCAGGGATGCAAAGCTTTACGGATGTCTTCTCTGAAAATGGGAGTTTCTCAGAGTGGAACAAGATTACAGATCCGAATATCAGTAAGGACCTTGGAGTACTGAAAACGAGCAACCCCTTGTATAGTGGAGGTAAAAAAACTCATCCTCACAGCAAAAGTTTAACTACTACGGAAACCAATGTTGATACGGTACCAAGGAAGACTCAAAGTCAGAGCAAGATGTGTTTTATACCAAAATTGAAAAACAGCTCAGCTCAAGGAAAATCAGTGTTTTTAAACTCACAACAAGCAATCCCATACCTGCTTTTACCATCACACGTAATATTACAAGGAACAGGTAATTCAAATGAACAAAAGTTGAATGCGCTTGTCAAGGAAGAGGCTCTCGAATTATCAAACCGAACGAATACTCTTACATACGAGAAGCCATCAAAACATGTCGACTCTGCAATTTCTGAAAGTACCTCATCAATAGCACCACAATGTGGCAGTATACCAGCGGCAATCAACCCGTCAATAGAAGGATTCCAACTTCGGACAAGTGAAAGTTTGTCATCAGTTATTAACGTACCGTCCCACTTATCTCAAATACAACCCTTCAGAGATATGCCCGTAAAAACGTCCGCAATACCGCCACACCCACACAGAACTAAAGAAGAACCGCAGGCTTCCTCTTCTCTTGATTCTAAGTCAAACGTAACGAATGAAGTCTCGTCAAGCACACATGAAGTTTCCGCTAGAGTTTCAGCCTGCACGTCCCATGGTAGTGCCCAATCAACTGGGACTTTAACTTCAAGTTTAAATCACTCAGTTGAGCTTTTGTCCAATTCAAAACAAGACGTGAAACAATCTTCTTTTAAACCGAAGAAGGAGCTACCGATGCTCAAATTACAGGGCCAATCAACCCCCTTTGAGGATGTTAGGAGCTCAAACAAAATTAATAATTTCTTGGATAATTTTAAGGCATCAAGGCCTATTGACGATATCAAAAGCAATGTGTTAGTGAATAATATTAAAACAGAATACCCTCAAGGTATTTCAAAACTGGCAGAATCCCAGGTACAAAATGCAAATAATGTTCCGAAGAAGCCGTCGATAGGGAGTGAGAGCAACTCTACATTTACGTCTCCACCAAAATCAAAGTCAGAGGAAAATCTTGAGCAGTTATTGTTGCGGTCAAAGTCGAAAAGTAAAACAATCACTGTGCGCGGAGAGATTTACAATAAGCAGAAGTGTATTGGAAAAGGCGGGTCAGCAAAGGTAATTCAGTTGTTTTATCCTGTGTATTTGTTTGAGTTGTTTTATCGAATTATAGTAGGATACGCAATACATATTTTTATCTGCTTCACGTTTTACATAAAAAGCATTGTTTTTCGTCGTAGAGTTTCAGCGTAGACACGGTAGCTTTAGTGAAATCTGATGCAACTAATATTTCATTACTGTAGAACCACTTGCCATATGATACATCCCATTATACCACTAATATAGGCACAGAGAGATCGACAACTAGTGACATTAGACTTGTTATTACGAATATGATAAGTGGAGGAGCGAGCAGAAGAGAAAGTATACAGTATATTTTCTGACATGGAAAGATGCAATTTAAAATGACGCTTTTATGTACCTATGTAGAAAATGAAGATGAGGATTGCTAGCAAAGGAATATAGGGCCAAATTTGTGTTTGAGCAATATTGTTGTGTGTCGTTGAAGTACTGAAGTTAATTTCATGCATGTTACAATGTTTAGTAACACGTTTCAAAAGTAGATTATCAAACCTGATAATCCTTGGACTAGGTTGTTGTCTTCTGCCAAGTACGCACCTGAGATAAAAGCGAGGGTTTGGATCAAGTCCAAGAGACGATTATGACACTTACAGCAACCGTAACAAGCGCTAAGGTAGTTTAAGTGGCGTAGAGAGGCATTGTACCAATTAGGAATGGGGGGAATTTCCAAAGTGTCGTACATATATAATTTATCCTGTTTACAGTTACTCCTGGGCAGAGGGATAAGTTCAAATGAACATGTATCATATATCTCCGTGATCAGTAGCAAAAGGATTTGGCAGTGCCTTTCTAGTGCTTTGAGAATAATTCGTCTCTGCAGTGACTACTTGGCAAAGAAATATGGGCCATTTAGTCTTAGTACCTTACGCAACTATTTTCTTTGTATGCACATTTTAAGAGGAGAGAATGTAATACTTAATGTGGTTTTAGTACGACCATTACATTTGTGGACCAAGCAATGCTTGAGTTCAAAGTAAAGGGCTGTGTTTACGGGCCCCCATTACCAATGTAAGAAATTGGCAGAGGACAGGAAGCAGTTTTACACCATTTTACCCAAAGAGATAATGTTACTGATAGTCTGAAAATTGGTACGTAAATGATAGGTAAATGGGTAGTTAGGTATGAACTTAGTTAGGTACGTATACCATGTGCAGAAAAAGATGCTAAATGCCTACAAATAATTCATACTCTTGAGAGCCCTATCAAAACCACAAAAAGAAAGAAGAAATATTAATTAGTTGAGAAGTATCAGATTCCTATAATCCGGTATGTCTTGAAAAATATTTTTAAGCATCGGCAGAGTTTAGCAAATAATCACGATTTTGTTTGAGCAGTTTGTATACTATAGTTGCAGCAGCTTTTTTGTCACAGTACAGCCCAAGGGATCATGAAGAATCTGACGCATGGTGTCGCATATGTCTAAACGCAAGACTTTAGTCTTCAGTAATTTGCCCCCAAAGACACCCTATTCATTCGACAAGAAGTCCCGAAACATTACATACTTACATATCATTTGCATTTGCGTAAGCCTTTTTCTATATAAGTTGTCATGTTTTTACTCTCAGGTTTTTGAAGCTGTGAATTCAAACGGGGAGTCCTTCGCCATTAAAGTTGTACAGTTCGCTGACGTGGAGGACGAAATTGCCAAAAGTTATCTGAATGAAGTGAATCTCCTTCGTCAAATGAAAGGATGCCCCTATGTAGTGCAACTTCATGAGTAGTAAGCACTTTTTGGGACTTTATTTGCTTTTGTAGCATTTAATGGTGCAGTGGATCTTAAATTTGGTGCAGTTAGCGTCAAGACGCGGTAGCCCCGGTATTGGCGGGGGTGGGAGCGATCTTGTCCGTAAAGAGACATATTTATTCCGTTTCATTCGCTATGTTAAAAGAGATGAATTGCTCGACTTGTTCAGTTTGCATTAACAGATATCTGCCATGCAGATGATATTCACCCCTCTATTTATTAAAGGTACATCACACTTTGTCGCGACTTGCACACGATGCACACACTTTATTATTTAATGATACTTAACAACAGATAAGAATAAATGTTACGTTTGCATGACTTAATTTGGGATTTTAAAAACTGAAGAAACTATTAGTATCAGCCGCACCAGATACTAAATTTGATGTCTGTTTATTAGGGAAGACTCAGCGGTTTATTTCCTGCTGACGGTTAGTTCTCAACTTTGAAGTGTTTTTTCTTCTTCAGCGTTGCAGTTGGGGGAGGGGGCATATATCTTGGGGCACCCGTACAAATCCTAAACAAAAATAGTTAACAATTACTGGGTCGAATTTGGACAATTATGGAATAATATTCCATAGAATTCTGACGACGAAAGATAAGCCACGCCGGAGTTGATTCCCGGTAAGGACCTCTCCATGGTGGGTCCCGAACTCCATGGCCTTATTAAGTAAAGGTTCAACAATTTCTGTCGACATTTTGACTTTTGATAGTGTGTTTCCCAATTCCAATCTCTCCGTATATTATGCAAGGTACTTTACTTTAGGGGGAACTCATAGGCCGTTATAATTTTGATGGCGAAATGATTCCTATTTATGCATACGTATAACAATCCCCCATCAACCAAGTAAACTTTGGCAACTTTTACCGCTCTGTGGTGTATTTCCTAATCATAACATACGACCAATGTATTTTGCAGGGTCTCAATATCTTGATTACAGCTTTTGTTTTGACAGGGGGTAAATAAATCTTGAGCAGGTATAAAAGGAAGCGAAGCTCCGTGTGGCCTGCTAGTTTCTTAATAATCTTAAAACTACAAGTTTCCCCTGTTTTGTCACAGAAAATACTTTTGATTGGTGGGATGTTAATGACATTGTGTCTGTTATTTTCCATTTTGTTTTCATGCGTTAAGCAGAATATCTGATTGTTTGGGGCTCGTTTTTGGACTGATTGCTACAAGTTAGCAAATAGCATGTGACGAGAACGTCCACACTATCGCCTCAAATTTTCAGGTATGCGTGTTTTCTAATGTCATGCAAACGCCATTGATTGTAGTGAGCTCCGCGATGAAGACCTCTACATTGTCATGGAAAGGGGTGATTTCGACTTGGATCATATCATTAAGACAAAAAAGAAGTTAGAAACGGAAGAAGTAATCTCTTATTGGGCACAGATGCTGTTTGCTGTCAATGCAATCCATGCGGCTGGAATCATCCACTTGGATTTAAAGCCGAGTAATTTCCTCATAGTAAAGAACAAATTAAAACTGATCGATTTTGGCATCGCTAACAAAATTCAGGTATGTTGTTTATTGTTTTTTTATACTTATTGTGATTACAGGGTGTAGGTATCATTTAAAATTTAGATCATTTTTGTGTGTAAGCCATGCTCTCATTTCTTCTGTCAGGGATCGACAAATTTGTGCGTCATATACAAACCTAATGGCCCCAGGGGCCGCAATAGGGCAATGGCTTTATCACCGGAACTATAGAAGCCTCATGCGAAGCACTTTGAAGTCATAGTACAAAGAAGACTCAGTGCTCAATTGACTCAAAAGAACAGTTGACGCAGCTATATGTGTGGGGTTCTCTTGTACGCAAATTGCCTAAGCCCGTCTGTATAAACAATCCGCTGATTTAATCTGAGGTAGATGTACTGTATACTTAAATTTGATGTCTGCAGTCTTCAGTAGTATCGCAAAAAATAAAGCGTTTTGGGGAGAGGGGGGAGGCTACTGTATCTGGTAGAAAGAATAATGTTTTATCTTTTGATGTATTGCTTTTCTGTAGGCGCATCGTCTTAAGGTAATTTAAAGGATAAACACGTGAAATCTTGGCATTGATTCCATGTTGTCGCAGACTTTATCTGTTGCTGTGTAGATACCCCACTTATTACATCTACAATGTCTTAACCATCTTAAAAATCAGGGATTGGGTGATGTGAAGGCGACAACAAAAGAGTTGCTTCGCTCATGGTTTCTACATAACCTGATTGCGTACCATTTCTCAAAGTTCTATATCTTACCTCACCACTTACCAGTCCAAAGTCTTTAATCTGGTAAAACGTTTCTTCTTGTAATAAACTAGGAGAACTTGTTAAAAACTGCGAATCGTCGATATTGTTCTCACTACAGAAAAGTTCTATCAGTTACGTCTGTATGTATGCTTGCAATCTTTAACATATTAAACTTAGCATAATGCTAATGATCTCAGGTAATAAATTTCTAGTGTGTAGAAGCCTTCAGAAATCGCTGTCATAAAAATGTTGCGCAGAAAAAATGTACAGTTAATGACAAGATGATAAATATTTGCTCTTGTAATACTCAAACCCCCGTAATCTAAGATTCATTGAATAGGATTCTGTTTCCAAGAAGACAGTCCTAAACATTTTATCCGCTGCCTTAATTGTTCATAGGCATACACTTGCGCAAGGAGAAATGTTACAGGTTTGTTTTTTGAGCAGCCTGGGGTCTTAAGCACTGTCTTGTACTTTTATTTTATTTGCTCATCGTTAGAGTGTTTGTCCCTGTCTAGCACAACTATCAAAAGAGGAAAATGTCTTTCTTTTACACAGTCTGATGTCACAAGCATCACACGTCACACCCAAGCAGGAACTGTGAACTACATGGCGCCTGAACAGCTTTCAAATGCAAAGGACCCCAGTCTGAGGAGGGTAAGTACTACTCAAATATTTTAGTAGGGTGAGTAGTTTACTTTACTCCAGTTTTTTTAACACCCAAAGAAACTTAACTTGTAGTTTAATTTGTTATTGCTTTTGTGATGTAACTTCATGTAGGCAGAAGTCATGTTACCTATAGACATCGTTACATGTATATGACTGGTCGAGAAGAAGTAAATCAAGCCTGAGGGTAAAGTGATAAAACAAGCCCTAAATTAAAGGGTTAAATCAAGCTTTGATACGGGGAAAGAAGTAAAGTATAGCATTAAAGGCGGCAATCAAGTTTAGGTCTAAAAGTAAAAGAACCCGAGCTTTCAAGGGAAGAGATCGAGCCTGCTACTTTTTACTAAAGAGTATATACTGAAGGCATAGAATTGAAATGAAAGGAAGGAGAGATAATATTGTTGGAACAACTTGTTTATGGCTAGTACTTCAATGAGCAATAAAGTAGTTTAGTTGTGTTTTCCACGTTTTATGTTATGTGCTTTCTGCCATATTGAAGGTTATTGTGGATATTAGTTTTAAAGTATCTCACCTTGCTGCGTGGTGATTTCTGTACCCTTCTGACGTTTGTGCAAAATGTTATGAAGATGGGCTTAGGAATAAGATACACCAACTTTTGTGCATGTGCTGCTTGGGAGCAAAAAAATGGGTTTTTTTAAAACATTGATATTGGTGGATGGATCAGCTGTAAAGATCAACACATTAAATAATGTAAAAAGACCTTTTAGTAATGTTTTTTTCCTTTCGATCTTAAGTGCCCTTAGAAAACCGTTTATTAGCACATTTCCCAGATATTTTTGGTTAATAGGAACCAATTTTGGAACCAATATATTAAGTACATTAATTCTGTGGTTGCGGTAGCAGTTACCATCTGGAGACGTTGTTTGCCATTTCAAGATGGTAGCATTTATGGGTACATATACTTTAGGTATGTCATTCTGCATAGTAAATCATCGTAAGCAAGTGAATTTGGGGTTACTTTTGCGAGTTTATTTTTCCTAATGCTCTATCGTCTTTCGAAGCCTTACATTCTTCCTCGTATTCTATTTTCATAAAACGTCGACCTACCTTTAGCACA
The DNA here is from genome assembly GCA_010016065.2 of Carybdea cf. marsupialis auct. non (Linnaeus, 1758). Lineage (NCBI taxonomy): Eukaryota > Metazoa > Cnidaria > Cubozoa > Carybdeida > Carybdeidae > Carybdea > Carybdea cf. marsupialis auct. non (Linnaeus, 1758). The sequence continues at coordinate 12,182 of JAAAKL020000939.1, read as the reverse complement.
TTTCTTTGGACACTTTACTGTCAAACACAAGTTTAGTGGCTAAGAGATCCTTACCTCTTTCTTATTTTCTTATTTCCTTGTCCGACTGCAAGTATCAACATTTCTCGGCACTTCCTCCTTTGCTACACTTCACTGTATAGGGATTTTGAAACTCTTCTCGTCTGCATCCTCGTCAACATGGGACTTTGCGTTTTCAGCTTATGCGACATGACGTCGTAACAAGATATTAGCCTATAGGGTTTGAGAGGATGAAATGTACAATGTCAGCACATTGTTATCGATATTTTGCCTTGCTTACATGTCAACGTACTAACAGCATCGTTTTATCTCCCAACAGCTTTCACCGAAGACTGATGTATGGAGTCTCGCTTGCATCTTATACTACATGGTGTATCAGACTTTGCCTTACAAGCATATCAGAAACGAATGCGAAAAAATATTAGCTATCAAGTCTGGAAAACCAATTAACTTTCCAGATAATGGCAAGAGTGAAATGATCGATGTTTTGAAGGTGAGAAAATCATCAAATTTAGAAAAAAGTACAAGTAAGCCTAAAGCCTTGGTTCATAGTTACAGATAAGGAAGGGAAACAGGTCACTAGACGCTAGTCCATTTATGGTATATGGTTGTAGGCAGATCAATTAAACTATTTTTGGCTAATAGTAGCTGTGATTTCCATTGAAGTACATTTCTCGTTCTGCAGTAATATGATGATTTAGAGGAGGGAACTATCCATGCACCCGGCTAATCCAAATTACCATTGTTTTAGATATTTCCATGAACAATCAAGATTTCTATGTTCATGATATTTCATTCAAGAATTTTCCCCATCAACAGGCGATGTTATGATAGAGATTTCCACTCGTAGTATGTGAATTTTGGTGAACCAACTCTAGAAAACTTGTTGAATATTTTAGCACCGTGATTTCCATTAACATTTATTACCAATTTAACCCAATTCATATGACGTTTTACAGCAGGGAAGTGATCACCCAGCAAACTAATAGAGATTATCATGTGGTAGTTTTAGCAAAAATAGATAGTGTGGTGACTGATGATGGAAGCTTTTGCACGTGTAGTACCGAACTTGTGTCAAGTTGGAGCATTTTATAGCTTCATAGCAATAGCAGGGCAGTCCGTGATTTTGTCTCCTACCGACGTAAGTGCTCCCATCCTCGAATAAACCTCATGGAGTGTATCTAGTAGCATAGATTTAGTTTCAAATGCATATTTTGAAATTAGGCCCCACAGCCTGAATGGCAATTTTCTCTTCAATCGTATTATCAACTAGTTTTTCAACATGGTGGCAACAAATATTTAAACTAGCATCTTTTCATAGGTAAATTTTGTATTTCTCCTCGAATAAACTTCTATATGATAATGTCCGTTTGCAAACAAGACCTCGATACTAAATCAAGCGTATTAGTAGCTAAGACTATATGGTCTACATTAAGAGATATGTTTACACTTTCACTGCAGGTCCCTTGATCTCACTTTCATCATCCCTATTTTGTTTATTGTCTAGGCTTGTCTCAGCTTTCAACCGAAACAACGCCCGTCAATCGAAGTTCTTCTGAAACATCCCTGTGTCAAAGCTTTTGAAACGAGAACTGATGATAGTAAGATAATAATTGTTTAATATAATGTACACTCCACGTTCATACTTTCAGGGAAACTAAGACTTATACTTCCTTATCAGGACATTTTTGGATTCAAAGAAATCCATAAAAAATGCTGAGATGTTATTGCCTGCACGTTATGGACCCTGTCTTACGACTCTAGTCAATTATCAATTTTCTTTCCAGCACTCTCTCTTGGCAGGTATCGAGCAGTTTTGAGTTGTTGGGAAAATTTCGTTAGTTGATGCTTCAAGGTCTTTTAGTACAGTACTGAGCAGGTGTATGTTGAATCAATGTTGGGCTTATCACAGGTACTATTGAATCGTATAGTTAGAATGAGATGGATGGTGATAAATTGTTAAGTGGTGATGGAAAATTGATGTCTGATAATCTATTTCCAACTGCTCCAAGAGGGAGCCATTTAATCTTTCATCCTCAATGAATTGTGATAACTGATACCTAGGGTAAAGCTTCATCAAATTTGGCAGATACATGAATGCACCTTTTAGCTTACCGTAAACCCTTCTGTACACCTTGTGCCTTTTCCATATACCAGTACCGACTGGTATGATATTCCTTTCCTGTTCACTATAGGTTACCAAGCATTACCGAAGACACCCATACGAAAATTTGCACGACATATAAAGTCCAACGCCATCAACTCACCGATGGCTATCGCAAAGATTGACAAGGTAAGACATTTCAAAACGTAAGGGTTACCTTGAGAAAAAACTACTGCAGTCCAATAGCAGGCTATCAGGAATGGAGTAAACAACATTGTCGTATACTTATCATTCTTTTCAACTTGCTTTGTAGAGGATTTTCAAAAACGAAAACTCGTAGTTCGAATCGTAAATCCTATCAAGTTTACAAATTACAATTTACGAAATTCCAGCAATGCCTTTTTTCAAAACACAAACTACACGAAACTTAATGACAGTATTGCAACATAAAGCTTAATCATCGGAAAGAACGTCCTTTCCGCGATGTAGATTATTGATGCAGAGGAAATTTCCTTGAGCTTTACTTTCCAGAAGAAGATCAAGTTTTTCCCAAGTCCCATATTTGAACAAGTTTTTCGGTACAGTCCGAACAGCTACTGGACCGCAGTTATTTACTGTATAATAATTGTAGTTGTTAAGTAAAAAGCACAACCAGAAATGCATTTTTTTGGAGGATTGACAAGTACGATAGTTATTATTGAATGTATTAAGCAAAGAACCTGACATTCTCTCCAGAATTGCGTTAAAGTTTTTTCACGTCTTCAGTCGTGTCTATTTTAGTAGAAAACTTATATCAAATATCAAATGAGAATAATTTGCATCATCGGTTATCATCATTTAGTAAGAGATGTCGTTTGCACATTCGGTTTGTAAAACCTGTACTTCATGGAGTAGGGACTTCCATTGCACACATTTACTTTCCTTACACATTTTAAAATTAATTTGAAATCGTCGCATAAGAAGACATACTAAACAAAGCTCGCGAATCCAGACTGCGATAGGTTGCGTAAGCAAGGACCTTGTCGGTGCAGGGGTGACATTTCTTGTAAGATACGTTGCGATGTGCCCCTCCCCCCAAATCAACAAACAACAAGAAAAACACACAACAAAACAACACCCTGCAACAACAACAAACCCAAAGATAACCAACATAAAGCAAGACAAACCCAAAATAACAACAATAAGTTACCACCAAAAATATAAACTTTCTTTCCTTGCCTTCAAACTGCACATACGGAGTACACACAGTCCACAGGTACAAACCTTATGACAAACGGCAATTGTTTAGGCAGCAAGGACCTAATTAGAAACTAAGTTATGCATGCAACTTTGTGTTTATTACATTAAATTGGGTTTGTGCGTGCCACACGGCTATGACTTAAGTGGCAGTAGATGATAACGTAAGACATTTTTGATTTGTCGAAGCCTGGCATGATAATTGCAGGAGTTTCCCATAATTTCTGTCTCATTTTCATTAGAATGCCTGTTAAAAAACGTGTTGTGTGTGTTTGAGCTAGATCCCTTTTCTACGAGTTTATTTCTTTCTTTTCCAGTCGATATTTTCTAGACGTACCCAGCTGCAGGACAAGTTCCCTGGCTCTTCAGAGTCTTGACGTTTTGGAGAGAACTGAACCGTCATACAGCATTAATTCATCTGAATTTGCCCATAATTTTCCTTCTTAATTTTATTTTGAATACCATGTCTGTATTAAAATCAGGACGGAAGTAGAAACATCTTCGGTTTTTTATCCGCTGTTGTATCCCAATGTAACTGTTGCCTGTAGGTCAACGTACGAACTTTTCTTGTGTACAAAGTCCGTATGTGCGGATAAATTATGTCGACGCTAACAGAGTCTATATTTCTTATGTATTTTTCTTTGCCATTTGTCAATAGAAAGTCTGTCACGTACGCAAGTAAAAAGTTACTTGCAAATGTTTGTTGTTTGAAAGTTTTATTTCTCTTAGATGAACTTGAACTACGTCGTAGTTGTATTTTTGTACCAAGATGGTGATATCTGTTTTGTATGTGTTATCGATATACGAGATCAACATGGCAGCCCTAACATTGCATTCACTAGTCTTTCTTTCGTGTTTGATTATCTTGGTGTCTCATCGGTTTTACTTTCGTAATAGACGCACGGTTTTCGTACTCTGGCAGCGAATGTCAACCTAAGGTAGGGGTACGCTTGAAAGTTCCCGAAGAGTACATGATGGGTGTAATCCTGTGTGGGGAAAAGCGTACATTCTGTTTTATGCACAGAGCGGCATACTTTGCAATTGTCTTCAATGAGAGACACTGGCAGAGGAATAGTGGCAGTGGGGAAGAAGTTGTATATAGGTATTAAAATCTATTTGTCCTGTTCGCCACATAATTTCAGGATTTTTGAGGATAGGCCCCCGTGTATTTAGAGCAGCGCCCATTTCCTTTGGAAGCCACTTGTGGTACATACTGGTTAGTTCAGTGTTTCTCAACCTGGGCGAAACCGTCCCCTTGGGGCGATAGACGTTCACCTATACCTGACTGAATTTACACCCGAAATCAGGAAACTCTTCTTACACTACCAATACCAACCTTCGCATTGAGAACGAGAAATTGAACTTTAACGTTTAAAAACTGTACTCAAGAATACGCTAAGTTAGTTCATCATTCGGAGGGTGAATGAATAAAATAAGGTTGAGAACTTCACAATTATGAGAGTATGAAATAAGGATTGATGTCGGATAAAGAAGATATTATTTTATTCGCTGATACCATCATCTCAATTGCCTTTACCTGTTTTAAAGGTATCCATATAGTGCATGTAGTGATACGGGAGGTTCTCTTATAAAGGCTCCGTTCTCCCACATTGGATCTGGAGATCACTACTGCTAAAATTACTTGCGCAAAAAGTGTCACGTCTTCAACAGAATATGAGGTTGAAGGACCAGTGGTTTTTATTAATTTTTTAGTGATTTGATTGCGATAATATGGTGGATCATATGTTTCTCGAAACACTACTTTTCAGGAATCTATATAAAATTGCTTGGTCTAAGTGAAAAGGCATGTGCAATGTACCAGGAGATCCTGCACAAGTTCGTACACGGGAAGAGTGGGTCTAAAACAGCGATAGGTCCTTGTGGAGTTCACTCCAATATTTCTGTTTTCCCTTCAAACTCTTATCCTCTCATTTTCACCTTAAAAATCCATCGTATTTCTCTTTTTCTTTTCTACCTGTACTTGTTATCTTGACTCCATTTCTAGTGTAGTTTTCCACAGTATAGTATATAGCATGCCCAAAGGTGCTTAACCGACTTATATCCACTTGATGCTCCTATTGATACCAACTTCCTGATACGCTCTATGAAAGGCCCCTCGTCAACAACATATGTTTCTTACTCTTCAGTGCTTAATTGCGAGCAGGGGTAATTTAGATGGATACGTGTGCTTTTGATAATAAACATGATTAAACTAGGAATAAATAGCTGAAGAGAAATACCAAAAAGAGAATATGTAATTTACAGAACGTTTCGTGTTCCTCAGACCTTTTCAGGTCCATTAGAAGTTGGCTAAATTAGGTGAGCTTTTTTTTTAACTTGGCGAATTAAGCGAATGCACGATAAAAGTAGATGGGATAGCAGTAACGAATTCAACCTTCTTTCGATCATTTTTCAGTGTTGGTTTAAATTCTGCTCATGTACTCCTATGTGATTGTTTGTAAGGTTTTACTTGGAAAACCCGTTTTAAATTTGAAATTTGTTAGGCGTCGAATCCCTTAATTATTAGCCATTTCCTCTCTCTTGGTCAGCCTATTCTGGTCTTCTTTTCTAATTTTAAGGCATTTCAAATAAACGGCTGATCATATCCTGTTAAAGCTATTATTTGGAAAACTTTTACACAATCTTTTCCAACTGGATTGGATCACTATATGCAATTAGACCAACAATTACATGTTTTTCAATCATAGACGAACGGTATAGCACTCCTTAGAAATTCTCCTGCTGTTTTCAAGGCAACCTCGTACTACTTTCTGTTGTACTTACTTCATTCCTCCCCCCCCCCCCTCTCCACCATAGCACACAGCAAGTCAATTTAAAGTGGGGTGATAAGGGGTCATACATACAGGACGTCGCTCGCTTGAAGGGTGGGATGGGGATAAGGCCGGTGGCAGTGCTTGCTGTTGCATAAAGGGGGAATAGATGATTCTTGACATGAAATTAGGGTGAGGATGTCAAAAAGGTTGTAAATTTGAACTTCCTCATATATGCCTGACCCCCCACGCGCAATCTGTGATGCAGTTTGGTTCTGTGCTCCTTAGTTCTTGCGATAGTTAAGTCACCTAGAATAGCATTTTGCGTTGATATACTCGTAAGAAATAGCACCTGTTAAGCTGTCGAAATTTGCTGGCAAAACTGGAAAAAAGTACACCAAAGAGATGTAAAGCAATAGGTAGGGAAAAGATTGCAACTAATATGCAAAAGAAGGCTAAAAGGGTCACATTAGGAAACTGGGAGACCCTAGTTGGCGCTAAGCGCCAGAAAAATTTAGTTTTGGGCTCTTAAGTAACAATTATCTACCGTAAGAAGATGCAAAAATACGGAAAGATCAGGGAAGAAATACGGGGCTGTAAAAAAGGCTATTACTTTTTTCTCGAAAGCTTATTTCTTCCGTGTTTTTGAAAGATCCTTATTTCTTCCCCCCGGGGTGCGCTGCTTGCCAGAATATTCACCATTGGACAGATCGGAGTCGTTTAATTGAAAGTGTAAACCTACGGTTACCATATCTAAACGTAAATGTGCAAGCTGCATGAAAGCATTCTTGTCCGTGTGAAGAGGGTAGGTAGGCAAATGAATGGGTCTACCTTAGAAGGCCGAGCAACGGACTCAGCCCTCCCCCCTCAACGTCCATTGTACATACTACATAATAAGGTACTTTTTCTATTGTGGCACGGTAAAAGAGACTTGGAGACGTCTCACGGTTTCGGTCTGTCACGAACTTAATAAAGCTTTACCTATTTACCGCGTGCAGTTTTTAACATCCATTGCATAGAACTAGCGGTAAACAGTATTTCGCGACCCGCTTAAAGCAATATAGATAAAACGGAATTTACTAAAATGACGTAACTATTACGGAGGTGGTTTAAATCGTTCAAAGTAATGTTAATGTGATATTGACCTTTCAGATATACGCAAGTATTCTTGAAATCGTCCCATGAATAATGCGGCGCTTATCAAAAGGCGGCAATCGGTTCTAGATTCCGAGTCAAAAATACAATGTCTATCTACGTGTGGTATTTACGCTCCTTATTACTATACCTCGTTATTTAACAGAGACCAACGCAAGTTAGGAAGGCTGCCTATTTAAATCAATTTTGGCTAAGTAACACTTTCCTTGGGAGATTAAATCACGGCAAGGTTTAACTCCGCTTGAGATCGGAGAGCATGAACAGCATTCCCTCGCTTTCTTAAGTTCATCTTTACTTCATCTTTACACCTATGCTTCACATTTTCCCATAAGGAATAACAAACACAACTATGACCGAATGTCCCAATCGCCTTCCCGTGGCGGAGTGCACAGAGCACGGTTATGAAACATATTTTACAGTCCAAACTGGCCATTACCACAGACTTAGAGATGCTGGCATCACCTTTAAGAATATAGAAACAGTTGTAAATGGTACGATGGCAGTTGAGTGAAATAGTGAAATGCGCCTAGTCCATCATCATTCCTTCTGCTTTCCTTGCTGTGCTTCTTTCCTTGCTGCGTCCTGTAACAATGTGACATCGATTTCTTCAGAAGGAAGCTGAACATAGCGCACTGTAGATCCGCGAATAAAACAGTTTTTGACGGATAACTAGAGATAAAATAGCAAACAAGACTACTGAATCAGTTTTAAACAGATATATCGTTTCGTTAAAGAACGAGAATGACAAAACGTATGAATCTTCTGTATCCTGTGCTCTGCATGCGGGAGCCTTGACGAAACGAGTGAAAAGGTTCCATGGAAGCTCGTACGAACCATATTATTATAATAATAGTTATATATACAGGGTAACCTGGTCAGCAAAAGAATGCTGCTATCAATAAGGGCCCTGAATGGTACATGCAGAAACCTTTTAAGCTCTGATTAAAAGAATGTGTACAAAACGAAATTGTGTTTAAATAAGGCCTGGTGGATGCTACCACATTTTCTCCTGCTATCAGTTGTGATACGGAATCAACCATAACAGTATTCCCGTTTGGATTCGATCACACTGTCGTAATCATGCCTTATTTGATATCGCCATTTAAATGTATCGGCCCCCTGTGAGGCACTTGTATGTATAGTATTGAATGTAGTATTGTGAGAGAGAATTGCTGTGGAGTCAGTGTAGATTGTTTGATAATAGATAATGTGATTGATATTATAAATCCTCCAACATCCTTAATTTGAGTGCTTCCTCGCACACGACACCTGTGATCGCATATCTCTATGCATCTCAAAGCACATACTCTCAGAGCTCTGATTAGCTACGAATCATATGCTATAATGAGCGCTCCCAAAAAATAGAACGAGGGTCTATCTTTCAGTCAAAATTACGCTAACATCATATTCAATCATATGAATGATACAAAAAGTAAAGAATGCTGCTAAAACCATTAAGAGAAAACGAAACATTACCTTCAACAAGGTGCATGCTTCTCTTCCTCTATCTAACATTGACTACGTAAAGCAATACGTAACTTATTTCACGAATGGGAGTATAGCAAAGGAAAGGTGTGGGCTTCATTACAATTTTCTGTCTAAGTGAGGGAACCTATTCAAGAGGAAGTTTTATTTTACAGTAATGATTAGGTTCCATACATTTCTATCGACGGAAAAAAGGTCCAACTCTCTCTATTGTTCTCATACTAAAGAAACTGAGAAATAAGCAACATGTGCCGACGTCACTAATGTATATGTTGCCTCACTTTCCCTTAAAATAGAGAAATTCCCTTCCGTAAAATTTAGGAACGAAGGAAGGTAACGCAAAGACATCTCCACCTCCACCAAAAGGATTAAGAAAAAAAGGGTCAGAAATACTGGAATTTTAGTTCACACCTAAATCAATAGATGCCCCAGCTAGATCACATGATGCACTCAAGGCATTTCACGTATCATGTTGTGCATGGTGTATGCATGACATGTTATAGACTATTAGACCTCAGTCGTTTTATCTTGATTGTTAAACATGATGTGTCAGGAGATATAGCAGGTATTGTGACTGAAGAGACAATTTTGCGGTAAAATTTGATTGATAACAATAATTTCTCAAGATGTATTTTTAAACTTCAATTTATTGATTTATATTTTCAAACCAATAGTCTCCAATATTCCTTGACCTGTAATTATTGGTAAGCCCTATTTAATAAGTGGCGATGATATTAATGAAGAGAGCATGATCAAGGGAGTTCGTACAGCGTGAAAGATATATACCATGATACTAAGGTAAGAGTAGCATGTTACGCGACATATTCTAGCAACAAATGGATTAAAATTGGATGGAAAAAAGAACATGAAAACGTGGAATGTCTGCGTTCAGAGACACAATAATGTGCTGATGGTCATGAGTGTAGAATGGGCTGAGCAAGAATTCTTGATATCGGAAATCTGAATGGAATATATTGATGACGGCCAGGAGGATCATCTTGGAAAGAAATGGAAAGAAAATGTGCTGCAATTTTGTGTGTAAATTGAGGAAGACAACCACAGCCAGATGACCCAATGAAAAATTATTAAATAGCAATAATAATGACAAAATCTTTCTGAATAAGAATTAAATCATCAGCTCACCATGTGTGGATACCTCTCTGGATCAGTTACATTTATATCTGTCAGTTTGATATTCAAAAACTAGAAGTAAATTGAAAAGTAATTTTACAGACTATAACAATGCAAGGAGTTATAAATTACATAAATCATACAGATAGTAGATTTGATTCAATTTGCCACAAGGTTTGTGACTACTTGACAATGTGTGAGCCTGCAGTCTGAGAAAATTACAGTGAAAAAAATTTGCCTCTTAAAATGTGCTCAGGTAAGGCTAGGTAACAATGCTCGAGTCGGACAGTTATATTCTTTGTTTTTGCATGACAATACCTTTCTCATTTCGAATATGACTAACTGGCATTTGACTCATTATGCACATACATTAACATCTATAAACATGTGATTGAACCCTGTTTTGGGTGGGCTTTTTTGGGTGCAGTGAATATGTGGACCAGACTAAAATCACCCTGCCTTTCTTGGAAATCCACTACAGTGATACAACTATCTTTTCACTTGGAATGGATATAGGGTAGAATAAACACTTTCAAAATATAATTAAAATGATGCCACAAATGTCATAGCTTTCTGGTGACCTTGGTATTTTAAGAAAATCTCAATTTTTTATTAGTTTTTAAGCTAAAAAGTTCTTTTTTGCACTAAACCTTCTTATTGAGTGTTCATTGCTGTTATGGCCAAAAGATACACCTAAAAGAAATTCTTAGAAGTGACATTTGAGTGACCTTTCCCTTTCCTTTTCCAAGTAGATTACATTCTGACACATAGAAGGTTATCCATGTTTGTGTAGGCTCATAAAGTTATGGAGTTGAAACATAACAAAGTCACACACTATGAAATATGACAACTATTGACTTCACCAGTTAACTGCTTTAATGATAGCATAATAAAATTTTCAATCAAAACATAATATATTTACTCTAAAACTGACGAAGAGAGTAAAACAAATATCAAAAGATCTCTATAAGCAGAAGAAGTGTAACACAAACAAAACAAGGAAATACAAGCTTGATATCAACAACTGCACTTTAATGTTCATTGCAGGATGATATCACATATTGGGAATACATTCTACATGTAATTTCTTAGCACTTCGCACACCTGGTTTTCAGTATGTTTAGTTTGTTTCATTTTTCTGGATTGCCTTGCTTTCCAATGATACTCTCCACACAACCACTACAATTTTACGACAATGAGTAAAATATTTTCATGACTCACATAGCGCAAACAACTAAAATTGTGGGATATAGAAGGCCAATTTTATAGGCTTGCAAGATCAAAAAGGCTGGGCATACCAATTTCTCAAAAGATGGTCTGTGTCTCCATTACATCAGTTAAATATGCAATTTCTCTCTGCATCTCTTAAAATATTACAGGCCTCCCCCTCTTAACTTAAGACTCACGATTCCAGCCTTGCTGTGGCAGATCTAGAAATTTCTCAGGCAAAAAATTCATGACATTCTATGACGAAATATCAAAAATTCAATGATGTTTTATAGCTTTATGGAGGCCTGACATAGGCTAGTATGCATATGTAAGTGTTACGATCTTGACTAAAATTATGAGTGGCACAAGATACCATTACCCCCACGCCACCTTTCATTTAGGCTTTGAAATCGGACTAATGGAAACATTTGCCATGAGTTCCTATGAGCATATTTTGAGCTGTTGCTACAGCTTCCAAAACAACAGTGGTGAAAAGTATCACTTATTTAAGTGATAAAATAATGTGATCATATATGGAATTAATGTGTGAGGTCTCAATGTAGAAGTGCAGGTTTTGCCCAGTCTTCCTGTAGACAGACTACACCCTCACTATCTTGAGAGACAATAGCACTATTGATGTTCATATCCTTTTCCTTGAATTCATGATATATAATACTTATGTCTATTCCATGGACAACTAATATACAAAGATAAGTAGTCAAACAAAATCAACAATATATGTTTGCTAGCCTTCATTGTCTGGGTGATGGCACCTACACATTGAAAATAATACCAATACTTGTCTCATACCTGGTCAATGGAGTACAGAGTTCCACAGATGCTAGATAAAAAATGAAAAAATCCATAAGTTATGACTAGAAAGTGCTACACCAATTACTGAAATCAGAAAAGATTCATATATCATACATACATACACTCCACTTAATATGGTGTGGTTTAGACATATCTGCCACTCCCCCCCCCCCCCCCCCCCCACACACCCCCCCCCCCCCCACCCACCCCCACCCCCCCCCCCCCCCTTTTTTTTTTTTTTGAAACCTCAACCACCCCCC
>JAAAKL020000938.1:0-34709 GCA_010016065.2 Carybdea cf. marsupialis auct. non (Linnaeus, 1758) | reverse complement strand
CTATTCGCGCTGCCTGCTGGGCCTTATTATTCATTATTAGAATTCGCTTTCGCCCTGGTTTTTCCGTCGCTGAGATACTTGGCCCAATTTACACGACAGTCTTTAAAAAAATTTACATCAAACATAATGAGATTACAAATGGAGATCATGTTCGAGCTTCTGCTCAAAGAAAGCTTTCTGTTCTCTAAACTCGGGCAGACATTAAATGTGAACAAAATACAATTATCATCTCCTTCTTTTAGAGAGTTTTCTGTTCGCTATTTATGTATCCTATTGTTTACGTTTAGGGCTTAAGCCAGTGAGTTCTCTGATTTGTAATTTGTTTATATGAGGATTTTGTAAGAATGCACTGAAAGATAAAAAATTCATTATGTCTCTTTTACGCGTCTAGTTACTTGTTTGCCAAACCATGTTGACAGGCAGAATAGAAATCGCTTCACAATATCGTAAAAAAGTAGCTGCATTCGAAAAACTGTATACCCGACTGACAATGTCGAAAATATTCTCAGACCGACAACGTGTTCCAGGCATCAATTAAATTTAACCCGACACATAAGATGACAAATACTGCTCCGACATGTAAACAAGCCAAAATATTTTTAACATAAATCATTCCTCTTTGAATCTCTATCGTCGTGTGAAGCAACCACCTCTACACATTTAGTTTGTAGGGCCAAAGTACGATTCTTTTTCGGTCAACCTTCTGTGACAGATTTTTATTTATAACGATTAAAAATAAGACAATTGCCTTGGTTCCTTATTATACTCGTAATTATCCACTTCATATTTGGATCCCCTTAGTCAATCTCTGTTGCTTTTATTCCTTAGAGCTTGTCCAATGCAAACGAGATTATATTGCCTGACACACGTATGGCAGGTACAGAAGAACACAACCATTTAGAACGCACCTTCAAAGTGAAACTTCAACTCTTGTCGACCAAAAGTAACAACACACATTTATTTACAGCCTTTGCCAGCAAGTATCTTTAAGGAATGATTATTTCATTGCTAGGACAAAGGTTAGTTAACCTTGCATCTAATAAAATGTCATTGACTTGGAAGAAATTTACGATTTTCCACGAGGTTATCAAACTTATTGGAGTATCATCCACTTAATGCTGTCTTGCAATTATAGTAGACATGGATGTCAACGCTAAAACTTTCTTCTTGTTAAGTATTTATTCAGCCAGTGATAGATACAATTTTGACGATCTGCAGAATAGAAGCCTAGGGAAGAAGGATAATGAGCTTTTACTCTACATGTAAAACGAGAAGAATAACCGAGTGTCTGGTAGAAGAAAGCATCTACCATTCGTTTTAAGAACAAAGTAAAATCATCCAATAATAATCATGTTTTACTTTCAGGATCTCTTGCGGAAAAATTGATATAAGAGAATCGGTTACAGTCATATATGTCAATTACAAAAACTTAAGAGATGAAGACATTAAAGGAGATTTCTATGCCGCATTCCTTTTACGTTCAATAGCAGATTGCTGCCATCGAATAGAAATGGCTATTGCTTTGATTTCTATATCGTTATCTTAATTTTCATTGATGGCTCTCTTGAGACCACTTCGGTCCTACTTAGTCAATCTCCGTATCAGTGCCCCTTTATTCTGCCCACCTCTTTTCTTCTTTACCCATTTAAATTGCATTTATATTTACGTCCTAATTTGTTTGGAGAATCCGGTTCAGCGTTGATTTAGGCCTGTGCAAAATCAGCGACATTCTTGGAGGGGCAACAGCTCGAAGACGTAAAGATAATGACATAATAGAGCGGCAACACAATTGGACCAAGAGCCCATGTTAAAGTTACTCTCGGCTCTCCCGAATAAGCTCCCCTATAGGGGGAAAGGGTTAAATTTCATTTTTTATGTAGCAAAGTGAACGTCAATTTGAATTCACATAAAGAGAAACTCTCCGTTCTAACACTTCATTCCTTCAATGATTCAATCTGAGCTATATGTTCAAATTTGTCAAAATGTCTGAGCCAACAAAGGAAGTGCTGAATTTTAAGATCGGTTCTACATTTGTACGCTGGGTGCCTGAGTTCAGTTAAGCAAATACCAGTGGGCCAAGGGAAACGTTGTCGCTATAATTGTGAGATTTTATCGGTTCTCTAGACTGATTTGTAGATCACTTATTCACCTTATCGTTAACAGGCCAGAGAGACACCTTAAGCCAGACCACTGTCCTCGAGCTGCCCTAATCCAAACACCTCGATAAAGTTGGCGCGACTTAAAGTCTCAAGTTCAGAACAGCATGTATGAAAAAAAATGTTACTGATACTTTCACTATACTTATTCTCTCTCTCCCTTTCAAGTTGCGCCAGGCCTGGTGTCTTGTCTTTGATACTTTAGCTTCATTGTTCGCTATGTTTCCTACTTGTTCTCGTAATACTTAGCTAACTCATTTTATGTTTTCGGGGTCGATATATTTTCTATTTCTCTAGTGTCTTTCCAAAAATTCACTTTTTGTCTTCTTGACGTAACTATCCAGACCTCAATGGACTTTTGATAGGTCTGCTTTGAGTGCAGAACAAGGCGATCTAAATAATACGCAGGTAGAGGCCACGACTAGAGCCCTTTTTTAAATATATAGATTGGCTGTGGATAACTGGTATTTTTTATCACGATGACAGTGTTAAATGCATCCTTGGGCAAGATCACCTATAACTTTCGTGATTTGAGACCGGGAGGGGGGGTCAACAAAAAAATAATCAATTAAACCAAATATGTTATACATACAACTTATTGGTGTTCCTACAATACACTGTATAGAGGTAAAAAGAAACAGTATGAACAAAGACCACAGACTATTCTAACTATGAAATATTGGGATAAAATCATTGAAAATAATCAGGATTAATATATGCTCTCAAGCTGTGATAAGGGTCTAAAAATGCATATACCAAAAGCAAGCGGTTTTACTTCTAGATGGTCCAACTTACATGTGATATGACACGCTCTTGATTTTTCTGAACTTCACTGAATTGTTTGACTACTTGTTTGTATATGTTCTACATGTACATCAAAATGGAGTATAGGCTATATACGTCAATCGGCAATCAATAATTGTTTTTTTTCGATCTCAGTATGACTGAGATATACTCAATTATGTATAAGTGATAGCAATCTTATTTATGTTTTTATTACAAGTACATATGTTTAAACCTTTTAAAAATCAATATTTAAGAAGCTAAATAAAACAAAACTTGAGACAGAATTCATCATTTTCATTGCAATGGAGTTAAATTGTTTTGGTCTCATTCTTACACGGAGACAATGAAAGTTTGACACAAAATAAATCACTTTACTTACAATTTCTTTCCAATGTGGGGAGTCAGCATGTCAATGATAGTATGATCGTACACTAACCATATAATAGCCTCATAAAAAAATAAAGTAAATTTACAAAGTAACAGATTGCGATCTCGGAAAATGCTTGCAACTCTTTAGAATCCTAACAGATAGTCAAAAGATACTAAAGAAATTAAAGATATGTAGCCACGGAACTATAAAACTTGCTACCCAAGTATTTTTAGTGTAGCATTCGTGTGCGTATGTGTGTGTGCGTGCTCCGGGTTCAAGTCTTTTTAATCTCATGTTGTATGGCCTAACAAGGCAAATCTTCATAATTGGATAGAGCAGGAGAGGATGCTTACGGTGCAGAATTGGGGGATAATATAGCTCCTAGAGAAATAGAGTATGTTAACACAGCAGTTCACGTAGCTCCATTGGTAGATGATAGAACACGTGACCCTAATGCGAGGGCCACTGGTTTGAATCCTATGGATGATATATTTTCTATTCCTCTATTGTCTTCTAAAGAGTGTGACATCATCCTTATTTCCTATAATTACAACAGAATGCATGCAACATGCCATGTTTTCCTATCAGCTGTTTATGTTTTCAGTGACTATCATTTTTATATGTAAGACGTATCTTTGCTGTGTGGATAACTAAAGATGATATAATAATTAGAGTCATCGAGGTTAACAATTCTGTATGATAACGAGAAGAGTGTTTCTGCCCATATGGCCTGCATCAAGGCAAAAAATGCACTCCTTCCTGTAAAATATTAGCTCTCTTTCTTAAAACGGTAAAGTCAGAGAAGGCAAATGATAGCTCACTATTTTAGGTTTGAAGACAGAGGGAATATTACTATTAGTATATAAAGGTCATATTATGACTAAAAAAGAGATTATCAGTACTACAACAGTGGTAATGATTCTTATGATTGATGAAATTACTATCCACCAACTTTTGGTTAAACAGAGATTGTTCTTCAATTTATTCAATTAAATTTGCACAATGTTAAAATTTCAGATTCAAATTTTATATTTCGCGTTGTGTTTTATTCACGAATACCTACTTAATATTGATGAATTGAAAATACTAGTCCCGATATGAATACCAAAATCAAAGCAAAGTGACTCTAAGACGGCCATAATGATAAATAAAAATACAATTAGAAAGAGTCGCAAACATTTCTGTTATTGACTGTTCTCCAAAGAGTAGTATTCGGGTATGTCTACCTATTGCTAATTTTTCTTCCATAAATCTGTCAACGATCTATGCATTATGTATCTATTTAAGTAATATAGACGCCATAAATAAAAGAAACGTTAAAGACTAGGATGATATATGAAGATGGATCTAAATAGGAAGAAAAGCATTGCGCTCATTAGTCACTGGACCACTAATTATTTATGTTAAATACATCTTCTGACACAGAAGAGGACAGAAACCTTAACATGTCATTTTAGAGCAAATGTTTTAGACTCGATTAATCCTCGAGCTAAAATAAGCCACCCCAAAACATGTCATGCATGAATTTTGCATCATAGTGTTACGGGTGGATGTGGAAAAATTGTATTATATGCGATAATTAAAATTAGTAGCGGTAAATCCGATTTCATAAATGTGATAACCACAGATTATTTAGACAGTCAGTGTGCTTCTTTTAGTTGAAAAAGCAGTAAGACGCCAAGCAAAACAAATCTTGTTTGAAGTTGAAACTCTACTGCTTGATTTTATCACAAACTGCATTCTTCCATAAATTTGTCTCACCCAACAACTTTTCGGCAACTACCGCTCAATTCTAAAAGGTCAGCGGCCGGCCTACTAGAAAAAGCAATGAACTCTATTGCCATACAGGATAAAGGTAGGGCAGATAACAGAAAAATCATGCAAATTGTGATATAAGCACCAATATTGACGGGGTGGTTTCCAAGGGTCTACTGAACAAATTTGCCTGACGGGCCATGTGAAAATCCAAGACGGCTGCATTTTTTTCAAAGCGGCCGCCAAGAAGCTCTTGTAGAGTCATCTTCCCCGTATGAATGGATGTAGTTGACTAATTTGAGTGATGTTTGTGTCAAATTATAAGAGGATGCTGGATTTATTTTTCTGCTTTCAGAAGTAATAAAACATTGCATATAGCAGATGTTGATCATTTTTAACAATAAACAGCAAAAATCACAATATCAAATAATAAAATCTTTTAATGAACAAAAATCAATTTTATCAAAAGAACACATTTTACAAACATATTATTCTGGATGGTACTTCATAGATGTTAACCAGATAAAAGCTTTATGTCTCATTTCCCTTACAGCCGGTTGCACGAAAGTGGATAATTTTTGAGCCATGACTAGCCATTATCCAAGTCAAAAATGGGTTATCCGTGGCTTACAAAATTCGCGGCTATCCTGTTGCACAAAGTTATCCATGGCTATAGATTTTGTAAGCCACGGATGATAGCGTTATCCACGGCTGTGAAAAGCAAATAGCGACACAGCAAAGTTCAAAGCTGCGCGGGCATCAAGATGGCTAGTAATTGAAACGCCAAACGGGTATAGAAAAACACTAAATGGACCTGAAAGCTTCGACTATTATATGCAAAAAAGACAACGGGTATACTGCCTTGCTTGCTTCTGTTTATCTTTGGTCGATACGTTACTATTCCATTGCTTTACATATAAATTTGCCTTCTGCCATCCTCAAGCGCTCGATGTTTTGGCAGAACCATCTCCGTTTACATCAAGCAGAGAGAAAAGTCAAAACAAATTCTAGACATCCGGTGGGTTTGCTTTTTAAATGAAGTACATGCCTGTGTTTCAATTGAAGCACATTAAACACTACAAGCAATATTTTTTTAAAGATCATTCTCATAACCATACCTCATAATCAGAATAATAGGAAATGAAAGGCTGGCACAGTAAATATTACATGTAGATTTTAAAATGCAGATAGAAATGCTACAGTAAGGTTGAAAAGATTTACATCGCTTCCCCCTAAATAAATATTTACTTGCAATCAGAAATAGATTTCAACAATTTGATCCCAAAAGCGTTCCCCATCACTGAGATTTGGAGCACATGGAAAGTAGTTTTCTTCGAGTTTGTTAAACGACTCTTTATTCTCTAAGTCTGGCAACATCCTGATTTTCTGTAGTGTTGTTAAGCGTCATTGCAGCTACTATCAGTTTCATAAATATTTCGATGTTAACACGGAGAATGTACTTCGGCCGGGAATTCGTATTTTTGCCTGAACGGCTTACTCGATCATTAATCTAGTGGAGCATAGTATGAGATTAAGCACCCTCTACTTGTTGTTCTTTGGTTTGCCGGAGGGGCAAAAGATTTACAGGGATAACCTGAATCTCCAATAAGGACAACATCAAGCTCACACGTCGACAAATCCTGCCAGATATGGCTTCGTTGTAAAAGAAATGAGCCATTACAACTTCGCATTTCGCAGAAACGTGAGTGAATTTCCATGTATTCTCACAATGACCGGTACGTTAATGAATTTTATACTCTTTCTGTTATCGTAAGCAAATTCTTGGGCCACAGGAGCAGAAATCTTTAGATTGGTGCAATCAATTAAGCCAAAGACACGATGAAAGCGGGTCTTCTCTCTAAATGATGACTGTACTCTTCGTAGCTTTTCCTTGTCGGGAAACTTATTGAACTCATTTATGCGCCGTGGTGTAGCCTCCATAACTGGCAAAGGGTTTCTATGAACTGCTGCTTTCCCAGCAACTTGCTGGAAGGCATTACTGCCGAGATAACGAGCAACTATAAGAACTTGAATAGCTAGTGAAGTAGTGTTGCTCCTCTCTGTATGATGAGAAATCTCGTATTTAAGCTAGATACCAAATAGAATTCCTGTTAAATTGATACCTTTGATAAAATTCACTGTTGTTAAACTTATCAAATGGATCACTTTTGTCGCAAAATAATCTTTCTTTGTGTATAACCCCTTTCATTTTCAAGGTTCATACTAATACGTCGACTGGCCATCGCAGCCAAAGGGCAATTATTCACCTGTTAGCCTGCTATAGAGGAGGATAGCACTTTATCCCTAGCCACGGCTAAAATTCGCTAGTGGAATAATTTCGTGCAACTGGATGTTCTTTTAGCCATGGATAAAATTATCCGTGGATAATTTTTCTATTCATTTTAGCCATGGCTAAGAAATTATCAACTTTCGTGCAACCGGCTTTTTTACAAGATAACAAAGTGAAATATCATCTGGTATCTCTTCAAGCGAATCTCCCCACGTCTTTGTCTGATCGGCCATTTTTAATTTTCTAGAGGAAGCTTGTCAGGCGTAGCAACAGTAACCAGGGACTAAGTGAACTTTGACCAAGAGTGGAAGCGTGAATTTGGCAGACGACTGGTCGTCAACTAGTGCCCAAGCTTCTCTCTCTAATCTCGTCGTCGTCTGGTGGATCGTAATCTGTTGCGAAAACTCCCTAGTGATAAGGTAGGTGGCCTTTTCAAACTTTGCATAGTGCCTAAAAGAGGGTTAAAACTAAAACTTTATTGATCTTCAGCAATAAAGATATGTAAGAGAGCATTTGGTTTAATGAAAAAGGATATACTAAATAAATCTGTTTGATAATGATAGCGCAAGATGAGATCATGTGGACATCAGGGTGCTCTATACTGATTGAATTGAAGATCTATATCATTACAAGATTACGTGGGTTTCGGCACCCTTCCTGTTCCGTTAGTCGTTAACACATTTTACCCACTCAATGTTTAGTTGCAGGACCTGTAATTAGAATGCAAGGTGTTATAGTCTTTCTGTCACCAAAATATCTTGTTTTTATACATTATCTGTTAAAACTCCATTTAAATGGTGCTTTACACTTCTTTAAAATTTGAAACAAAATCTTCTTGAAAAATGACTTTAGGGGTTCCAACCTTTAAAAACTTATTCTGACTACGGAAACCTTCCCGCACATGCTCCCATTTTGCCAGGTACGAAAGAAACTTTACTGATAAGTGCCATCGAAATGAGCAGATAGTTTAACTATGCAAAAATGCACGTTTTCAAGATGATGAAAGCTGAAAATAGGATTACGTCCAAATGTAATGCCGCAGAGGTTTAACAATGTTGCTAGTAAAAATCCAAAACACATATTTAACCGAATTAGTTGCATGCATATGGGCACCACCTTTTCCCTCCTCAAGATGGAGTAAAGATCATTAGATTCACTCCTGCAACCCGCATTCTTCCGACACAATACAAAATTCAAACAGAACTTAGTTGCAAGCTAGTGTACATTAGCATTTTTGAATTGACGTATTCACGGGCAGCAGGCCCGGACCCAGAAGGGGTATTGGAGACCATGTCCCCAAACCGTAAAATATCGTATTCCAAAAATATATCCAAAAAGACATTTAACACAATAAAGAAAAGTATACGAATGAGATAAAAGTGTAAACCTATCCGCATAGCAAGAAATCGTTGTATACTTACAAAGCAAACAATGTTTTATGTTACATTTGAAAGTGAGAATGTTGGAAAAGAAACGATTAAATGACTTTTGAGTGTCTAATTTTGTCAAAATAGTGAATCATAAGTGAAATCTTATCAATGTGCAAATGAATCTGGGAAGGTACTCGGAGCAAATTTTTAGCTATATCAAGCTTAAAAAAATTTATTGCATCAAAAAATTTTGATGCAGTATTTTGATGGCAGATATACCTTTGTAACTTTGGTTATCAGAAATTTTATTGAAAGGAAAATGTTGGTAAGGCCTATTTATTGTGTGAGCTCTTTGATTCTGTGAGAATAGAGTTCAACGTAATTGCGTTGGACAAAAGGTGCTTTTTATATATACTATATGATCATTCCTACAGCTATTAAATATAGTAAGATTAAGCAATGGTCCGATTAAAATGTGACTTGAATTTGTTTCAAGTTTCTAGTAGTGCACATGTATAAAATCAATCATGATGCCCATTCTCGATTCAAAGTGTAGACATCATGTTATTTCTCTGAGGTCCAATATGAACCCACGCTAAAGATTGTACTGTTATTGTTCGATATTTAATGTTGACCTTATTATGTTATCTACCAGCTATTTACGACTTTAAAGTGAATTGTCTTGACTTCGTTGCAGCAAATGAGTTTCTCAGTCGTTTGTGTTCTGTCGCGATGAACTCCTAAAAGAAATAGTGTTCTAGTCTCTTCTCGGACATGGTTGATCGAATCGCTTTTAAAATCAAATTTTTTGCAGTAGATAATGATTTTATTTATTTATTTTAAAAAGTGATCCTGAGAAATAGGCAAACCTCGTAGTAGGTATGACTGGGGCCGGATAGAGACAACATGGGGACTAAAAAATGAATTCGAGTAATACTTCACGTGAATATAAAAACCTTGACGTAGGTAATCCAAATATAGTCGGTCCAGTTGATGATGACTTTGGTTCTTCCTCAGTGTAACAAGTGGAAATTTCTATCAAGGTCTTGGAAATAAGACAAGGGGCTAAGACGAAGGGCAGATCAAGGAGGTTTTTTAGACATCGCGGGCCCTGGCTTCAGCCTAGTCAGACTACCCCTTAATTTACCACTGGGTATGCCTTTTAAAAGTGCACAGAAATTTATACACCCAACGTCAACAGAGTTAAGTCGACAACGTCATTCTCATTCTCAATATCATTATCTTTTTAAGTGACTATCCTCATCAACATCTATGTAGAATGTAGCGAGTGCAAAATTTTTGTCTGGCTTGTGATTTATGTATGTTAAGAATTCGAGTGAAGGGTATGTTCGTCAAATAATTATATGTGTCATCAAAACAAATTCTTTTCATCTGATCAGCTTTTGATAGCTTCATACTTCTGGCAGTCTCACTATATGATCATATGTACACGACTATTTCTTGCGTGCTCTACGGCAGTGCTCATTAACTTTCGCACATGGAATCTTCGTTTCTCGCTATCATTCAAATTAAACTTCTAGGCCCCATCATCTGATAATATCATTCACAATGAAGCTTCTTTCCTAACCTTTTCCCGGGGAGTATCTACTTTTAGCGCAAAGAGCAAAAGGCTTAGGGGAGAGCCATTGTTAAATCCAGTATCAGTTGTAAATGGCTCTCTGGTTCTTTGGAATACCGACAAATCAAATTTGTAAATACATAAACAGGCACAGCCGTCAGTCTTGTTGTCATATACGAGTTTGCACTGGCTACAGGGTAATTATAAATTACAACTGCCATAAAAGTAAACACACAGGAAAGAGCAAAACGAAGGTTGAGAAAATCTTTCTTTTCGCGTAAAGATCAAGCTTGTTTACATTTGTATTTACATTAAAGACCAACTTAGCATTACGACCCAAATAATCGGAAGTGCAGGCTTGCCTCTGATAGATATTTATAACAATGCCTGAGCCAGTAGTTGCTTTTGGCCAGGCTCTAGATGTTTAGGAAATTCGATATTGAATGCAATTATCAGGTCTCCACGTTCATCCTGAGCTTTCGATGATGGCATTCCTTCTCCATGGACTCTCTTGGTGTATCCAGGACTAGGAAAAAACATCGATAAATGTAACACAATGATAATGTTTTGTGCTAAACGATTCTGAGACATAGAGTACAGATTATTAAAACAAAGACTGACCATAAAGAAGATACAGTACGCGAGACCATACAAGTATACGGTCTACTCTTTTTCGTGTAAAACGTCACTCCATAAAATGCAGATTGCAGATCCAAAATGTGTTTTTGGTAAGGAATTAGCCGAATAAGATACATTACAAAGAGGGAGCTTCTAAACAAAGAGAAAAGGACAATTTAAATCACAATCAAATGTATAAAATATGGGAAGAAAACAAGAGAGGAGTACCGCATTAAATCTTGACACTCAAAGTTGGTAACCAGATTCCCATATCAAACCCAATGAATAAAAGGTTTTTTCATGCAATATATGTTACAACGTAGCCTGAATGAGTATAAAACGTAAACGAACACAACTTATGTGAGTAATATCCCCTGAGAAGAACAGGGATCCTTACTGAGAACTTTTGTACCATACGGCAACATAGAAAGTAGTAACGTCATCAAATCTGTTAAGGGGCCTAATCATAAATTCAACTAAAGCAGTCAAAACTTTCTCAAAGCTATCGTGAATTTCGAGCAGTAAGTGTTAATCCATCAGAGGGAGAGGTGATGATTCTCTCACAAGGGCCCTTCTCCATTTGTGATGCTATGATATAAGGCGGGACTTATTGCCCTGTTGGTGTTTTAATATGCTCAGTATGGTATCGAGCAATATCACACCAACGAATATTGTTGTACGCAGTGCATATATTTGTATTCATATGTATAGAAGCATGAAACAACCTTTTCAGATGATGGTTAATGAGAAAAGTTCCAATTTTAATTGACAAACATCTTGCTACGTTGCTACATTTGCTGTCTGTTTCTTGTCTACACTATTGATAACCGTCAATTTTGGTAAGATTTACAAAAGGGCGCTAATCAGCAAGGAGCAGACTTGCAGGCAACTACAACGCATTGTAAACTGATATTTGTACATCAGCAAATGTTCTTTTCAGGAAATAAAGTCCATGAAGATACGCTGCTTATACTTACTATACAATATCATTAATGGGAATGCTAAGCATGCGTCCATCAAGGGTTGGAACATCAACAATGCACCCCGTCAAAGCCTGAAAGAAAAATAACATTTTAAAAATGTATGCAAGAGGAAGCAGGAAAACATGTTTATTGATAGCTCAAACTAATCAATAATCACTAATCACACACAAGTGATGTAAATATATCATTACCAGTTCCGCTTACACAGAGAAATTTACAGTTTCAGAAAAAGGTTAGCAAAATAAAAAATTGATATTTGCTATATAACCTTATTCATAATATATTCATAAGAAATATAATATTTGCATGATTTTAAGATTGTTGAAAATTTGCACACAATCAAAAACAACATAAAAGCCATAAAGAAACACAAAAATGCGTGATTGTAGGTATCGGTACTTGGAATTTATCTTTTAAATCTGAGATTTCTCCTCCAGTTTTTAGCTTTTATATAAGCTTATGCACTATTTAACGATTACAATACAACGGCGAAAATTTAAATGTGTTTTTCACAGATGGAAAAACAGGTAATAATCTACTCCTTGTTCCTCCTCTTTCCGTCACCTATATCAGCATTAAAAATGACTTGAACAAACATTGAGTTGTTAAAACAGTAATTGGAAGCACAGGAACAACAGAGCGGTATCAAAAGCCGTTACGTTTCTTTTATGGTCTAAAACTCTTTAGATAAGAGATTATTTTGTCTCCGTGCCCCTTCGCAAAGCAAGACACAGCCCGGAGTAATTTATTGTCTTTCCTTGAAAATGTCGTAAGTTCGAAGGCAGATTCATCACGCTATCAACCCAACATAGTTGCTGCAGTTGATGTTAGCTACATAAATCCTTTGTTTCCTAAACATGTCCAAATTTCAGCTCTTATGATAACAATCGGTTAGTGGTGAACAGTTTTCCAGGATTATCGAGGAGCAAGTGATGGCTAGAATAATCGAAAAGTTAACTGTTCTACTTACATTGTAGGGAGGACGGGGGACAACTACACTTGATGAGGTATAGAGCAAACATATAATTAGAGATAATTATTTCTATTGGTGTGCACGTAGCACCTCTACCTCTTAACCATGAAAACAAGCAGTTCACATCGTCAGTCGTCTAGTTAATACTCTTGATTAATTGAAAAAAAATGGCATGAGGATGATCTCCCTGTCATACAGAACAAAAACAGCTTATATCGAGGCTGGATACCTTCGTCACTTGTTGGATTTGGCTACCCACAAGTATTTAATATCGCAACGAAGCTATGGTTCTAACAATTTTTGTGACTTCACAATGAAATACTGTAGTTTATGAGCTCGTGGAGACAGCTTAATCCAACGGAAAGAAGAGTGACTCAAGTACAGCTTCAAAAGTCTAATTTTCAGTTAGTACAAATTAAGATATTTCTCATAAGTCTCACCTTTCCTAAAGGTATCTGAGCTGTATGAATTAGGTCCGTTCCATCTCTCCTAAACAGAGGATGATCTTTGTCTTTGATGATGAAGACTATATCGGCTGCGGATTAAAATATTATATGATTTTATTTACAATCATTCAGTTCATTAATGAATCAATCAGTCAATCAACCTATTAGCCTGTCATTGAGCAAAGCGTTGCAATCATCGATCAATTGATTGATGAAAAATAATCGCTCAAAAGGTAAGCTGGCAAAGCAGACAGATAGTAATTGCATAGTTGTTATGCTATTTCCATACACAGAAAGATCTTAAGATAAAGTCACAGTGTGCAACAAGAAAACAGAATTTTTTGTTTAGTAATCAAAACGCATAATATGTGTTTCAAATAACAAATAAAGTAAATTGTGCTTACATGGAATACAGTTGGGTCCTTGATCACCCTCTTTTTGAAAAGTGACTTTCGTTCCACTTTTCCATCCTGGTCGGACATTGATTGTTAGTATTTTATCCCGGATACTTGAAGTGTGTCCATCTTCATTCATAACCTATGTTGCAAAATTTTTTATTAGAACACCAAAAAAAGATTAACTTTCTACTCCAATCCATGGAATATCATTGCCTATACTATATTTAACTCTGGTGATGGATCGTTTACTTGAAAGTTTGCGTGCTCCTCGAGCTGTGCAAAACTGTCATTGTTTTTATATTGTTGGCATTGGCATGAATACAAAAGGAGGTCCAAGTAGCGCATCATGACTGAATCCATCGTACTCCAGTACATAAAATGCCGCGAAACCATTTTGAGCAGAGAAGATTTGAAATGAAAAGTTTGAAAAGATACTTTTGAAATAGAAAATTATGTTCAACTGCACGCGGTCTAGCAACTGAGCTAGATGAACTCCGCTGATGATGCACTATATTTCTTTAGTCCCCATATCAGCTCCCCATACTCCACTAATGTACATTGACCTCCAGATCTCCAAATTCCGTTGGTGACATAATTTTCTATTTCTCTGGTATCTTTTAAAATTTATCATATTAAATCCTACCTTCTGAAAAACACTTTTGTTGGGGCTTCTGGTAGCAATATAGTGGAAATATTAGTGAACGAATGTGTCAATCACTGCTTATAGCCATGCCAAAAATAGAAAGAACGCTGAAGTGCAATTAATACTGCATAATTTGTGTCATTAATCACGCAACACAGATCATTTTAAGAATAGTCATAAGTAGGATAAGAAATGAGTTAAGACCATCTGATGAACAGTTTGGCTGTATATCTGGAAAGAGAAGTGAAGCTGCTATATTTACCCTGAGAACGATTTACATCTATATTTTATAGACTATGGAAAGTCATTTGAGAGAGTAAAACATATAAAGTTAGTAAATAACTTTGAAATCGGTGAAAAAGATCTGAGACTGTTAAGAACCTAAACGGGAGCCAAAAGGCAGCAATGAAGGTTAGAAACTCTGAACCACAGTGGCAAATTGTAGCAAGAGGAGTAGCGCAGGGTTGTGTCATGTCCCCAGACCATTTTAACCTGTATAGCGAAGTGATAATGACAGAAAGAAAGGAGATGAGAGGGATCAATATTAGCCGATATAAATTACAGGAACTGGTAGAGATGGTGGCTTTGATGAGTGAGGGCCTCAACAAATTTCAAATAAGACAAAGATGATAGTGATTCTAATAGAACAATGTATGCCCATTGTATGAATATTTTGATCGGAGTTAAAAGACTCAACTAAGTAAAGGAGTTCGATACCTACGAAGCAGAATAGCATGGGACGTAAGGTGAAATACTGAAATACAGAAGAATACATTTAATAACTGGTTACTAATCGTAAACTGGGATTTAATTCACGGAACCGATTTGTTAAGAGCTTCTTTTAGTTCAAAGTACTGTACGGATGTGAAAGATTAATCATAAACAAGGAAATGGACAGAAAAATTGAAGCCATATGTGGATGTGGAGGAGACTGTTGAGAATTTTTGTGGGCTTAAAGGGTAACCAATGAGGTGGTATTGAGAAGAATAAACACAGATGATGAAAAAAGATTAGAGAGAGACAGCTGCAATTAGAACATGTGGTTAGAACGCAGCAGCTGGAGAGTGTCAGCCTGGCTGGAAGGGTGGAACGGCGAGAGGATGGCCAAGGATGAAATATGTGGATGGCGTTGCCAGGACAGTCGAAAAACACAGCAATATTGATGAGACTTACGAGGAACAGAGAAGAATGGTGCTCTGTGGTGGCCAACGTCCTTGGAGATATGGCACTTCGGTAAGGTAAGGTAAGGCAATAGCAACTTGCTATCGGCAAAAGGGACAGAATAACAATTTTTGGTTTATGAAAATCGCGTGTCTTTGTGTGTGTATAGAGGTATATAGGGTGCGGTTCATTTGAAGCACGTTTAACATATGCTTAGGCAATATACGACAAACTATTGATGTCAATGGATTGGTGGCGGTACTGTTTTAGGGGTTTTTTTCTTCCTTTCTGATTCATCCAATACCAGGACGATGGGGTTCTGGTAACTGATAACTAAAGGAAATTATGGACAATAAAGGGCATAGAAAACCAAAATGCATAAGAATAATATCAAACCATACTATTTAACTTACTCGTCTGGAGATCTTCATTTTTTTTGTACATCCTCGATATATTTCCTCTAACGTCAGATACAATTCTCGTTCAATAGCAGGATCTTGCTTCTTTCTCCCTCGGCCATGGAGTCCACCAAAACCAAGGTCTATATCTTGTTGAGTGACATCGAACAACTCTGAAGGGAAAGAAAAGAACCTGTGCAGATAATCTGTCTTTATATGTAGGTTTAAACTAAAGCCCCCAAGATTAACGAGTGTCCTTATAAAAATAACTCCAACTGAAAATAGTGCTTTATTGATTGAGATACCTAGATAGCTATTTATTGATCATAATTGCAAGCTACAACATTATTCACACAAAAACCGACTCTGAACAGCCTATTTAACACCTTTGATTGCCATTTTATCGTTAGCTTCTTACGTTCTTCTATAATATATAATAAATAACGCTATCACTGGTTGATTTTCGTTACAGGATTGGCGCGTGATCGTTATAAACCGTTTTGACAAACACAGACCGCCGTCTTCGTCTGTATCACGTCATATGAGTTTATATTGTAAATGCGTTTATATTGTAAATGCGTTCATATTGTAAATGCTGGCACTTGTAAAATAAGTTCTTGATGTTGCGCAAGGAGGAAAGATTTAGAGAAAGATACAACTTTCATTCTCATTATTTATACGTCTTTTCTACACAACATAAAACCCATTTTGAGACTCGAGATTTCAAGAAATGACTGAACGTTTAGAAAGACTCAAAAGTACTGTAAGGGCAAATAGCGGAGTTATCACAAGGACCGTTACTGAAACAACAGAACTTTTCGACAGCAAAGCAACAGCTAAAATTAGGGAAAGCCACGACGAATTGTACAATAACTTGTAGAGAAAACAGATTGAATTACCTTCTCAAACCGAACAAGTACTTTCTTACGACAATCAAATCGACGGGTCTGAGCAAGTGAAGGATAAAATTATCACGGCTGTCGGAGCAATTTCAAAGCTTCAGGAGAGGCAAGAAATTACGAGGACGGAAAGAAACACAACATCTGAAGGACTTGTCAGGTCGAACCTACTGAGGCTAGTTATCAACAAGATTGATGTAGAGTTTACGCAGTTTGTTCATTTAAAGGCAGTTTTACTAACTGAGGGGACAAAAATAAGAATTGTCTTGTGTTTGGAAAGCTAGGCATCTCAGGCTACCCAAGGACAAAGTTGCTCGTCATCAAATTACGGATAGGCTGAGGACATTTTGCAAAGGAGATAAAGGAGACCATAGCAAATAATCACTACATACATAAATTAATTCCTTAAACGGCAACCTTGTCAGTAAGCCCAGGCGGCATGATTAAGATACATGTTTGACAAAATTAGTATCTAGGTCCATGGCCTAGAGAGTTTAGGTATCAGGCCAGGTAAGTTCGGTAGTATGATGGTGCCAATAGTAATGCCAAAATTACAAACGGAGGTTATCGTTCAAGTAACTCGTCTAATTTTATCTGACGTTTATTCTGTCAACTAGCTGCTTGTTATTATTATAAAATGAAACACATTCTAGAGAAATACAGAAGAGAGACCAATAAATTACAGGAGGGAACAATAAGATCCCTCCCAAAAACGGCAACCAAAACCAGCGCCCGTTTTATACAATAAAGGAACTAGCAAGCAAGTAAGCATTATTTATCAGCCTGTGAGAAAGACAAGAACGTAACAGAATGCAAACAAGCTTCAATGCGAGATGGACGATTCTAACTCTGATTAAGAAATGGCCATAGTGCCAACTTATGATCAGGGAGGAGCTGTCGATAGTGCAAAGAAAAACTTCACCAATCATTTTGAAGCTCAGTCATACCAAAAGAAGCGTTGCTAACAAGAGAGGGCACCTCAACATCCGAATCAAGCGATGAAGTTACAACGACCTCCTCGACTACAAATATAAAAGCTTCATGCCATATAATGCTGCAAATAGACTAATTCGAGCTGTGGCTTTCACTGGATTGCGATAGCCAAATAATTTTGCTAACAAATGAGCTGATAAACTAAAAACATGTTGTGACAGAGAGAATGTACGCAAACACAGTTTAGGAAAACAGTTTTCAGCAAAGAACTATAGTGTTTATGATAATGCAATTGGGGATGGAAGACGAACAAGTAGAAGCTTGGGTACTGAACTATCGGACGATTTTTACATCTGTAGCAACGAAAACGAGTTACATCAATTCCCTCGCCAAGGGTTTTTTATTATAATTAATAATACGAATTCAAAAGTTGAAAGTGATATTGCCAAACAGATCGGACCGGATCATTATTCGGACATAATAACGACGAAATCGTTTTCGGTGACGTCGGCCAAAGTGAACTAAATAGCAAATTTGGACGGCTGTTATCTAGTCCTAATTCAAATACGTCGACAACAGAAGCAGGGACCAGCACAAATTTGGCAGTGGAATGACCGTCCCAGGTATCATAAGTTTTAGCCGAGGAACCATTTCCAGGGGGTGTCAACCATTTTGGTGGAAAGTATACAAGCCTTGAAGATAGAAACAAAGCCGTCAGTGGACCCCAGCCGGAAATCTTAGAAAGGGAGAAGACGGGGGCTCAATGTTGGTAACAAGTGTCATCTTCACAACAATCATGTGAGCCTTAATCGTCCAGACCTTGTGATTTGGCAGCAATTTTGTATCATATGAGCCATTGTGATCCGAGGCAATCTTAGCCAATCTAGGGTACTGAAAGAGAACAATGCAAACTTCTATGGTTTCTCAGAAGCAAAAACGACTGCATTTATTGTAATTAATGGTATCCTAAAACAGGACTGGATCAACTGAATAACTTTCGAAAATTTCACACTAATTATTTACTCGATGTAATGATGTCAAGGAAAGGATATATTCGGAGACCTTAAGGGCTTATATCTGTGAATCGCCAATGTTCATTGTTATGTAGCTGTAGATTGCAGAGTTAGTGTTGATGAAGTAAAAAAAGAAAAGTAAAAATACTTCTCTCATTTTCATAGTTAAATAAACACATATATAGATATTTATGTGTTTATTTAATAATATAAACACTATATCAATGCATTCTAGTTTCTTCCTAAATTTGATTAAGAATTTACCTGAAAATGGATTGTCACCTCCAAAAAATTCCTTAAATGTGCGCTCTGGATCTCCATGGTAAATGTACCCTTTTGTAAAACCCTCTGAGAAATGAAAAATTACATTGTCAATACAAGAGCATTTTATGTGAAAAAGACTAACACAATGTAGCACATCTTTCTTTTTCATCTATTTATAGTTTGAAATGTCCATCTTTTCTTGAGTGGATCATTTGTCAGAAGTAGAAAAAGTCCATACATCCCTCATTACTGCATTGCCACATGTGTACACTTGTATGTAGACTTTAAACAGACATTCATACAACGGAAAATATTCATATTAAAGTAGGGGGATTAAAATTTATCAATAACTACAAGGAAACTTTTTTCCAGTGGAAATAGTAGAACTAGATGAAAACATTGAAGTTTTATATCACAATTTTTTAAGTTTTTATTCTCTCCCACAATTTAATCCCTATTTATTATAAGATTCATAAAACGAATAAAGATTTGAAATTTAAGTACCAGGTACATATTACATGTTTAATACTTTGGTGGTTACAAAACATGTCTTCCTTTCCACAAATTAACAATATTCTAATATGTGCTCAAACAAACCAGGGTAAGCCTACTTAAACAAACCTAAGCACTTAAATGGACCTAGACACCATAGAGTAGTGAGTGCTTGCCTGGACTGAGCATTGATTGGTAATATATAATACTAACCCAGAGCTGATTTGTAACTAGATGTTGTCCTTTAAAAAAGTAAGATTTTTTCCTCATAAATTATATGATATGACAGTTATCTTTCAGTCAAAATTGAAAAGAAAGGAGAAAAATAAGGCTGTGGTGAGAGTTTCAGTCTCCAAACAATATTAAGTATCTCTTGGTTACTGAGTTAAATATAAATTAATGGCATTCAAAAGCAGAGTAAAACTTCCATCACTACACAATACCAGAGTAGTAAAGTGCAAGTGCGAAACAAATAATGTATTAAATGAACAGATAGCAGAGTCAAGGAATACTTGTGCAGTAAATGTAATGTACACAGATACTCGTGACTATCTTGGAAGGAAATCATACAAACACACAAATCAGCAGATCAGCTGTGGAGAGGTTCAAAAAGATTCCTCTACTGAAGAAAGATCTGTAACTCTGAGCAACCACAAAATTTGCTGGGTAGGGTTAGGATATTTCTGAGTAAGTTATTTCCCTCCAGTGAAATGCAGACTGCAAGTATATGTGTGTTGGTTGACGCTTGCCTCCATACAACCCTTACGTGAATAAAGCTGTCAACACACAAGGAGATAACATGACTGACACTGTGCACATCTGCTTTGTTTTGAAGTCAATTCTTGCCACTGTTTCAGACTGCAATATCTATTTTGAGAAACAAAGGCTTAAATGGGTTTGTGCTATTCGCACTAGTCTTGCCAAACCACAAAGATCAAATAAAATTTCTGGTTAAAGTAAAGTTTTGGGTACCAAAATACAAAACTATCAAAGTGAAACAATACATCTACAAATGCAACCAGAAACTTAAAACTTAGCCTTTGATACTTTTACTGAAGTGCAGAAATTTAATCACCAAAGGGAAAAATCAATAATTAAATTTATATAAACAGATCATAAACAGCTTTTCAAGGAAATATCAGTTGATAAATAATATCCTTACCGCCATAAACTGTTGGAACACCTCCTTTCAAACCTTCTTCACCAAAATTATCATAAACAGCTCTTCTTTCACCTTAGAAAAGAAAAATCACAAGTCAAATACATACTGTGTTTCATATAAATTTAACACTTATTGATTGCCTGTATCAAGTAATTTATCATTCACCATTAATAAACAATCTTACACTTGTTGATTAATGAAGTTTAGCATCTTTTCAATGGCAGAAGTTCAATAAGAAAAGGGTTGTGGAGCGGGTGCAATATGACTCTCTATTGTAGAGAGACTGAGCTGGTATCCATTGACAGATCTCAGATCCTTTTGAAGATGCCTCTTAGTATGGGTGGCCTTGTTCTTGAGGAGCACTCATCTTGGAAGTTTCTTGTCACTTCTTATACTTCAAGGCTACAATGGGGGCCTTGCTTGATTAATATAGCCTAATAAAGACTGTCTAAGGAAGGTTGGAGCTCTTTTGAAATGTATGATCTTTCTATGACCTTACGTTGTATGACCTTGCAGGGAGTATTGTTGCCATCTTTGGGCTGGTGCACCAAAGTGTTATCTCAACATATTTAACCAGCTCCAAAAATGAATCACTCATGTTGTTGGCCCTGAACTGGCCTGCTCACTTTAACCTCTGTCTCGCCCTGGAGATGTCTTTTCTTCATGGAATACTTTGGTCAGTGTTCCTTTTAATTGGTAAGTTGGTTCCCCTTCCCCTCGTCAGGTCAAGGTCCACTTGGTATGCTAAATATCTGCATGACTGACACTCTGTTTTCAGACAGGTTTCCTCCTACTTGCAATCTTGACACCTTTATTCTTATGTCAACTGTAATCTTCCTGGTAATCTTCATCTCTTCTCTGTGATTACATCTATTATTCTATTTACTTTTTATTTCTACTCCTGTTAAAGTACATCAATACCTTCAAAATGGCAACCCTGCCTTATCTTGAGTGAAGAAGAAGAACAAAGATCAAAAGAAAACTTGACCTAGAAAAGAACAAACTTTTTATTTATTAATTTGATGGATAAGAAAATGAAAAGATAAATACCTAGCTTACACTTAAAATTAAATTTAACTACTGATAAATCAGGACTTTTCTATACTGTTCACTTCAGGTCCACTATAGGGACAAAAGTTAAAAAAACCCCACAAAAACCACCTCTTAGTTAGCAGTAAACTCAGAATTGGCATGCATGTTTGAGAGATGGACCATGGATACATATACATTTCTCCATGTTACTGAATGTTGGCAAGAAGTCTTGATTGTTCTTCTCTGCAGTAAACACATCCTCTAAGTTTTTCACCTTTTATTCACCAAAGGTATCAATCCTCTAAATTGGTTTATGAATTAACGTAATTTTAAACTTTTAAACTTTAACTACTTTTAAACTAAATTATTATTTAATTACATATAGACCAATTTATGTTGCACAATAGATAGCAATGTCAAGTTACATAGTCAGACTACTAAACTGTCTCAGGAGCAACTTACTGTCTGATAATACATCATATGCCTCAGCAATTTGTCTAAACTTCTGATCTGCACCAAGTTCCTTGCTCTTCACTGGGTGATATTTCAGTGCCAACTTTCGATATCTGAAGATGACAAGCCCAAAACAATTATCATCATTACATGATAAATACAAAATATATTATTTGTTAGCAATAGACCCCGGTCCCCTTAATTTTAACTATTCCGTGTAAGGTAGAAATAACATCATCTGAGTTGTGGTCAGTCAGAAAAGACATACCTTGGTAAGGTTATTGATTCTTTAGGTAGACGATATCGTCGAGAGGAGGAGCTCGTTGTCTAACCATTTGAAGCTTTTATCTGTCTAATCTAATCAGTCATACAGGTATCTGTAGTATACTAGTAAAGTACTGTCCCTTCGTTGATCGAAGGTTTGCTGTTAAATACTGCTTTGTCTTAATAGAAGTGTCTAACATGTACCCAGTAAATCCAATGAAATAAACAAGGGCCTAGCACAAATCAGTATGTAAAGCCGGTTAAGACAAAGCAGTAATTAACAGGAGTATGTAACAGCAACCCTTTGATCAACGAAGGGGCAATAGGGGCCTACTTTACTAGTATACCGTACTACAGATACCTGTAAGGCTGTATGACAGATCAGATCAGACGTGACAGCTAAGGTTTACCGGTAAATTAGATAGGCCTATAGATGTTCCAGTGTCCAGCTATTTTTAAAAGTACTTAACTTATAAAGTAAGGTATTGCACATGACCTGGAGCTTAACAGTTTAAAACACTTTACGAGCAGTCAGGGAATGATAGCCCTAGGCTTCATTGCCGAGCCGTGGATCACGAAACTAGTAGTTGTAAGACTAAGAACTTACGATTTAACTTAGCAATCACTTAAATTGATGGAGCAGAATATAAACTTACGCCTTTTTTATTTCTGCGTCGGTTACGTCTCTGTGCAGTTGCAAAATGTTGTAATAATCCTGACCCATTTTTAAAATTGTTGTGAACAGATCAGCATCAACAAGTTCAAAGATCTAGAGGATTGCGGATTGTAAATATTCTTTGTTACCATTGGAGATTTGAGTCCTCGCAACGAAAACGAGAAAACAGGGACCTTATTCTCCCCGCTGCAGTTTTTCGTTTTTACACATTGATTTACCCATAAATCTATGTTTTCACTCATAGCTGGCAGTAAAACCAGAGGAAACCTTAAAAAAAAACACACGTTCATAGAATAATCTCTGGTGAAACATTTAAAGTCTCTGACACCCTTTGGTGTCATGTATTACAATGCGGTTAGGTCGCGAGCGAGACAGCAGGGCTCTGTTTTCCCTCCAGTAGGTCAAGTTTCCAATTGCCCAGTTACACCCACGGTATTATTTTAGACAGATATATACATTCTTTTTATAGCATTGAAGCGCAGTCCCCATGGAGACGGGGAAAACTGATCTCTGAAACCACTGGACCGAGTATATTCCGTCTCAAACAGAGACCAGTCCTTGAACGCCATTTTAATCCTCATCAAACAAGCTCCCGCACTATTTTAACTTTTAGGGTTAGTATACATGACCACCCTTTTTCACTATTGAAGATAATAGGAAGCTCGATCGAGTCTTTTTTAGAGATCAGTGGTGGGAGCCTCTCAATGCCCAGAAATACATAATCCAATTTTTGACTGATTAGGTGTTTGTGCATCACGAGTTATTATCTGACTACCTGTAACCACCTTCAGGAACCCTATCGATATGCAAATATTCAAAATCATTTGACATTGACGTTATTTAAAAAGACTTCCACAGAAAACAAAAAATTAGCTTCCACGAGGGTTCAATTGTGGAATGAAATTTGCTCTACGAATTTGCCTCCAGAAATGTACTCCTCGGAAGCGTGACCCGGATATCTCCCGGAAGTCTTCCCCTGAAAATTGGTCCCCTGAGAAATTCCCCTGGAAATCTCACCCCCGTTAAAAGGATGATGCTTCGAAGTGAAGCACATGGTTATTATTATCATAGTCATCCGTGTATACACACCAATAACTCTCAATACTTTGGGTACATTCCTTACAAAGTGGCTTCAATTTTTTCTCAACTCGTCCATATTCTAGTCATATTATGCATGTAAAATACAACGAATGTCATGAAACTCTAGCAAATTTGCTCTTTAACTGCTCTAAGAATCATCTATGTTGAACTATATAACTTAAAGATCCTAGCTCGTGCAGGGGTAGAAAAGAATGGCGGAGATATGTGATTCCCTCCCGTTACTTATAACTGCACTTGCAACCTATCCTTCCCTCCAAAAAACAGATCAAATGAAAAAGTTTTAAGTTTGGTTTCAAATACTTACATTATACTATATCTTTGAAACAAAGGTACACAAATCAGGGGTATAGTGAAGAAAATGTTCAATATAACTAAGTCAGTAAAAACATCTTTTAATCAGCTACTTGCTCCTAAGAGTTTGGGGATGTTCGGCCCTAGCAGAGTAGGAATGCGCCTTTTCTATCCTAAACTTTACAGCAAATCCATACATATTGTAACAAGGCTGTGCTTGGTTAACAAATATGATCATAGTTTCTGGAAATACAATTCCAATTTTGAAATATCTCTTCATTATGATTCCTTTCTTACGATCGCGTTACCAAGTATTTGAGATCAGGTGTTGTTTATCGTTTTCAGTGTAAAAGCTATAAAGCTTTTTATTTAGGGTAGACCCATCTTCACTTACATACACGTGTCTCAGATATCTTGAGAATCTCCGCTTTCTAGTCCGTCATTTGCTGTTATATGTGAATATAAATTGTCAACAGGTCATGATTTTAGTATGGATGACTTCGATATTTTCTCCAGCACTTCATCTAAGTTAGAGCTTTCAATTCATGAGAGCCTCCTTATTTCAAAGTTTCACCCTCAATGTAAACGGATCTTCATTATCCCTCCTGTTATTTCAATGACACATGCGCCGTCTTTAAGTTTACCTTAACTTCTTTTCTTAATTACTTTGTTCTTTTGTCCACACATGTTGTTCCTTATTATTCACTGTATCCTTTTCATCTTGTTTCGCTAGTTTTGTCTCCCTTGTATATAAGTTTAACAATCCTTTTCAATTTATGGTAAGCACTTTTCCATATGAAACGTTTGTAACGGTCTTTGTTTGTTAACATCGAAAACTAAGGAATAAAATTTATTGAACGAAATTATCGTCATGTTTTTTGCACGATAACTTGGGTGTACTTAAATATTAGTAAACTACGTTTTCCACATGGAATCTCAATTGCAATTCTGGTAAGTGACTTTCAGTCTATTGTAAACACAAATAACTAAATGTCCTCCTTTGTACAAACAACAATGCCAAGTACCAGAGAAAGCGAGCTTCTATTATTTTATATTTACGCCCAAATCTGTCTTTTCAAAGTGCAATAACCGTTTTTAAAATTATAAGAAGTAGGCTGAAAACCAGAAATAACTAGCTTGGCCTCTCCTATCATGCCCTGCAATAGATACTGAATTTGTTTCCATCGTCAATATTCTCATTCCGATGGACATTATTATCAGGCTGACCCTAAAAAATTTCACACACTCAACTGTGGTAGCCTTACTAGAAATCTCTGGAGATCCACTGACAATCTCGACCTAAAGCTTGAATTAACTTAGTCTTCATCTCCATCACTTCTGTATTGTTGTGAAAGCTTTCTGATTTTGCAAACTTTGATTTTCTTATGAAACACCCTCTAATATTTCGATTTCTTTGTTCATTTTATTTTCTTTAATCCTTGTACTCTATGTCCATCTTTGCCCCGTTCTCGTCTTCGTCCTCAAACAGTTTCTCGATTTTGATTATGTTCCTTTTCACTCCCGACATTGCAGCATTTATTTCCCTCCTAATGATCACATCTCCACTCTTAGCCATGATGGTAATGGCGCCAAGGAATCATGTAGAATATTTAATCAAACTTTATACCTGGTGACTCAAAATTTAGGACGCAAGACTCTCTTTTAATCTCTCCTACTTGCAAAATCAAGACATCGTCCTTTTTATGCATCAAATGTGGCATGTTGCAAGTGAGAAAAGTTAACAGAGACTTTTGGCACATTATCATCAGTTTGGAATTGGTCTATAGCAGGCCTGATTACAATATCTACCACATAGTTTAGTCTCCTGAAGAAAATTTTCAACAGAGGTTCAACTGTCCTGAAATCACATAGAGAGAACTACCGAGGGTAGTTTTCACAGTGATTTTGCCTCTCTTTGTTTTCCTAGTTTTTGCTTAATAGTTTTTAGATAAAAAAATATATACTTATTCATTGTTCTGTCTGCACTCTTGTTGACGTCACTTGAATTCCTAAGGAACACTAAATGTTATAAAATTTCTTCAAATTCAAGCAAGAAAATAGCCAATACATGTTCTCAGGGTAGCTACAATGGTATATTTTAATTTTTTATATGGCGTGTGCTTTATGTCATATATCCAATAGTCCAATTGTCATCGAGAAGCACATTTCAGTATGTATGCTGCAATCAATCGTTTAGTGTTTTCAGTAGAATGATATATTTTGCTAGGGCGCATGTAGGCTAGCTTCAAATTTATTTTTTCAAGTTCCACTAAGGTGCCTTTGGTCATGGTGTGGAAAGGGTGTTTCTTGAGGTCTAGCAATTGAAGCAGATAAAACAATTTCGTGATGACATTATCCATTGACCTAAAGAAGTCTAAAAACCCATTTTGAGTTAAAGTACACGAGCCAAGAAAATGAGAAAAAAGTGCGAGTTTTCATTGTTCTTTTGTTAAACTTGATTTTAAATGATTTTAAATGTAACGGCATTAATGAAAAATGGATGTTAATTCTTGTAATTGCTCTTCAGATTCAGAAAAGAACGAGAAAAAACGAACACGATAAATGTATCTGGGCAACAAAATATGGTGTTGAAGACAAATATGTATATTTTGCGGTGAATGCGACACAATGTCTGTCGCAATCAATTTCAATTTTGATAAAGCTAAAACGTAGTCATGGAAAAAAAAGAGATTTGGCAAATCTTTGGGAGGGGGGGCATGGCGCCCTGTTCCCCTGTCCCTGGACTATAAAGGACATCCTCACAGTTAACACGCGTCGCAAACGGAACAGCTAGTGTTTATATTAGCAGATATTGAATTTTTCTTTAAAATATCTGTACACAATGACAATAGTAATAAGGTAATTGTCAAAAGCAACTGAAGAGAGCGCCGTAACCAACAATGATTAAGTTTGCTTGGCTGGGCCAATTCTTGTTTTTTCTTACCAAATACGTAGTATGGAAAGTGTAAAGGCTGCTTCTGTAAGTTTTTGAAGGCCATATTTTGTTGATAATGCTTGTTGAAAAAAGCACATTCTTTTTATTGGTATTCAAATTTTATAACAGCATGTGTACTGTGTTCTCCTAGCATAATACGATGAACTGCAGGTTTAGGAGGAAAACAGAAGTCACCAGAAGAAACAGGAAAATGTTATAGCTATGGTCTCGTAAAATAGCCTTCGCGGCGTTTTAGTCAGACCAAGGTTTAATGCAAGAAATTATGATGCGAAATACCAATAACTATACTACTAAAATATAAAAATTAGGTATAATTAGTGAAGTTGCGATAGTAGTTGTAAACAATGTACTTGGAATGAGATGAGTTATAAACAGTCGACGATAAGTATGGATATTTTGTATGTTGGAAAGGTTGTAAAACTGAAAAGGGCTATAGTGAGTTGAAATAGTGAAAATTGGTTATTTCATAGTGAAATTCTATTTTCCACCGCTTGATTAATCCCACGCCTACTATTACTAATCATCCATAAATTTACAAACCCTTTATCATTTCAGCCCCCTGATGTTTTTGTACTCAAATTTAGCCATTTTTAAGACTGTTGGACACACCATATTGGTGAGAAAAGAGCATAGGGTTTCTGATCAAAACGCGCTATCTATTGGCAATAGTTTTCTTTCTATCTGCGGAGGAAGTTTATTGTAGTTAACAGATCTTTCAAGGATACTCTCATAAGTGTTCTTGTAGCTTTAAGTGCTTTGTATAAATTGTGGCAGGTGACATAAAGACGTCCTTGATAAAACTTGATGCTAGTTTCAGACAGTTCGATAAAGAATTACAATCGAGGTAGGGTAGCATTTTCGTGAAAAGGTAATATTTGAGGTCAGCTTTGCGCGTGCGGCTCAAATCAAATCAAATTG
Organism: Carybdea cf. marsupialis auct. non (Linnaeus, 1758); assembly: GCA_010016065.2. NCBI lineage: Eukaryota > Metazoa > Cnidaria > Cubozoa > Carybdeida > Carybdeidae > Carybdea > Carybdea cf. marsupialis auct. non (Linnaeus, 1758). The sequence goes on along the minus strand of JAAAKL020000938.1, from coordinate 6,329 downwards.
ATAAATTTGCATTTTTTATTTTGAATTAATACATGATCAGCATACGGTGGCGTAGCAGCCGGGGTAGGGGAGGATGTAACACTCCCTAGCGATATTTTTGAGATAACTGAAGGTAAAACGGTAAAAAAGTTCAGGTAAATGTGTACAATGACGGCCATTTGCCTCGCAAATTCTGTGTCACCCCTGATTAGTCTCGCCCATTTCCAACACCAGCCTCGTAGTCTGTTCTCCAGTCAATTTGTGGCTCTTTCGAACGAGACAGGCATGCAGTTGATGACGTCATACATCACACAATTACTAATCGATGTTTTAAGATAATGATACAAATAAATATCTCGGCTAAATTATGCTTAATTCTGATTCGATTAAGATTGGGTTTTGGAGTGTCAATAAATTTCATGCAACTAAAGAGGTTACTTTATGATAAAGATAAAGAAAGAATAAGAGGTATTGATTGTAGGAACTTATGTGAGACTACTGTGTTAACCGGCGTTATTATTTTGTTAGGAAGCTGCATAGCTGCTATGATAGTCTTGAGTTTTTCATATTTTGTTCAACTCTGATCAAATGTAATCGTTATGGAATGGAAAGAAAGAAGTGAAAGGAAAATGTGTTGATACAAAAGTGAATGGCAAATTGGTTTCTCAATAGTCTTACTTCCTTCATACATACTCATTTTCTCTTTGCATAAATATCTGCCGTAATGCTCAGTGTAAAAAAAAGTTGAGCATTATTCCAAAATGGCGGAATCTGGCGACAACTGCATTGACTATTCAAAACAAGCAGAAACGAGTGAGATTTGTTTAGTAAATACACAGTTTTTAAAGGTCATTTGTTACGTTTCCTTCAGTAAGTTAGGCAAGAACCAATGAAGACCAGCGAAACGAAATCTAATGTGTTTCGCTTCTTTTGGCCCAGGATCAGAGGGAGATTCTGACGTCATTTACGCAGTTAGTAGAATTCGAATCAAACGGTTATTCATGAGATCAACTAGGATGATTTAACTTCTTCTTCAAGTTTACGCTTTTTACTTCAAGAGGAGAAAGTATACTTGTCATGGTGTTTTACAAGGCGTTCACTTCGAAGACCTTCTACACGTGCAAAAGGCATTTAATGATTGTGTTTGTCTTGGCCCCTCTTCAAATGCATCTGTTTCAAATGTCAACAGAATCTTTGGAAAATTCGAATTAATCATATCAGACTTCTACTATAACAGGATGAAAAAGAACATTCGTCAAGTCATTAAAAACAGACATTAGTATAGTTTCAAAATTAACACAACTGTGTTTGAGTGGTATCATAATGACTAATTTTTTTTAACTTGAGTGATTTCGAACAACAAGTTTTTGTCTGTTGGTCACATGCGTCAGGACGCTACAATAATTGTCTATCTGGAGGTTCAAGAAGAGGACGAACACCTCAGGATTTTTATCCTGTCTCTTGATGATATTCTCTTGTAAAGATTTGGATTACATTCTTTTAAGTCTACATGCAATATCTAAAAAAGTAGCTTTGCTTGGTTTAGGGGTCCTATTCTTTACTGTTGTTAGTATTTAATTTACGCCTTTTGATACATCTTTGTATTTACTTTCTTGAAACAAAAGCTGGCTGATACAGCTGCCAGTAGAAAATGAGTATCAAGAACGAGTTGCTTGTCCATCGGCCGCAAAATTCAATTTCGCACTAGGTCCCGTCTATAGTCCTACGAGAGACATTTGATGTTAGAGTTTAGAATCAAATTTGTATGCAAGGGGTCGGATTTTGACCTCCTGCCGCACCCATGGCAGTATTGCGGCTGACGTGTTTACTTGTGAAGTGCGGTAGCAGGTTAAGGGGTCATATTTTTTAAATAGCTAAAAAATTTGAAAATAAAGGAAGAGTAACTCTACACTTGAAGTGGTCAAGAAAGCGGTCTATGAGTGATCACTTTTTCTAATAGAAAAAAAAACTAAACCCAGTTGACAGTCCACATCGTAAACATTTTGGATAACACAAGAAAACGTTTCAGATAACAAGTTCTTTATTTTCATCGCATCCTTTGATGAAAATTCAGGTAAAGCTGATTTATTTCAAGTAAGTTTACACTTACACCCCAGTTTACAAGCAAGCCATTGTGATGCTTGTGTCCGCATATTGTGACAAACAAAACAAAAGTAACATTGATTTAAATGAATTGGAATCAACGGCTTCACGAAGTATTAAGAAAAAGAAATCAAAGCAGGTAACAATATTTATTATTGTGATAAAAAATGATGTCATATGATGTTTATACTTTATTGATGAAGATGTTTGATAAGTTGATGGCGATGCGTAAATTGGATAAGTTTGGAATTCGCGGTTTTTGTTTGAATAGGTACCGCTCGTCGCTAAGGTATTTCCAAAAAGATGACGCTTCTTGTGTAAAAATCTGGAAGCATTTTCAGATCCTACGACTGGTAAAGTAGAGCTAGAGCAAATTTTCGTTTTCAACTCTAAGATAAAAATGAAGCTGTCTATGCTTCTTTAGATGTTGTTCTATGTTTGCCAACCTCAACTTCAAGAAGAGTCTAAAGGAGTTTGAGAATACAATTCATAACACCTGAAGTCCATAATATCGTTTTGAATTCCCATATTATAATTTATACTTACCTGTTTAAGCTTTTAATACACATTTGCAACCTTTGTAGGCCGAAAACAACATGCCAGTGGGCCACATCTGTCACGCTGGTAAGGGTTTCCCCACAACCGAACTACAGTATGAGGAAGAGGGCAATGTTAAACAAAGTCGTTTTATAAAAACGAGAAATTGTTGTTATATAAGCACTTGTCCGTTACTGCATCTTTCCCCTACTTAACATTTATGAGTCAGAAATACTATCAATGGGACCAACTACGGAACTACTGTGCCTTGTTTTAAATGGATATTTATATTGAAAATAGAATAGATTTTGATAATTACATTCAGTTCTTTGTTGCTGTCTGAAATATACCAGTAACTGGTACTGAAATATTGGCAAAGTAAAATAAAATATTTTGATATTTATCGAGTTAAAAATGGACTTTGGCACTGTTCTCCATCATTTCCATTAGATGTTAGGTTAAATGGTATCAAGCCTGAATGTCTTTGTTGCCAAAAAAAACGTGAAAACATCGCTGTAAACTCTTTATCAGTTTTTTTAATCTTTAAATTAACTTTATGGCGATTTCCAAGAAACTCTGTTTTTGGCCAATGTTTTTTCTTCCTGTGACTCTACAGATCTCCCCTTCTCTCCTCGCATCCTAGCGTCAAAAAACACATGCATTTTGAATGCAGATTATAAAATTGTATTGCGTAACTTAGATAAGATTGGCGACATAGAAGTCATTGTTGAAGCATGTCTTGCCTAATTTAAAATGGTAGCATAGGAAAATAGAATATAATCAAAAGATACGCTCAATTATTGGCTCTGTTGAAAACCAGAGAAGGATAATACCTCACTAAAACCAAACCCTTGCTGAAAATGAATTGGAAATGACTCTGACAGAATACAAGAGGATAAATATGTAGGGATCATCATGAATAACAATCCAGTGACGTAGCCATCAAATGTTTATAAGGCTGGGGGAAGGGGGTAAATCAATTTTCACCCAGATTATTTTAATGTTCCAAGAACTTGGAGAGGAATAGACGTAAGCTCTGTTAAAATCTTGTAGCATACAAAATCAGTTAGCCAAGGAAGACACCTAATGGAGCGTCGTTTCAATTGTTGTCGAGCCTCACGTGAGCCATTGCTAATTCATGAGGGGTATTTTGGCATTGTTCAGTTGGACATCTGAAGAGGATTACAAAATGGAAGATCCGGGATTAACGCGAGTAGCCCCTATGTTTCCCTATCTCCTTAATTGCTGAAAAAGATGAAGTTGGTACCGGTTAAAGCACGAATTCACAGAGAAATCGTATCTCGGGTATGTACTATTCTAAACGGGTTGCATCTGATGGCAATTTCAGACAGTCGTTCTGATATTTACAACGTGTTTGAAGGAACACTATAAGTAATAAAAATTCACCCCCAATGAGAAAACAATATTTTTAATACATGTCATGCAAATAATGGCGTGGGGGGAGCAAAGGAGAAACTTGCCACTTGATCTATTTACCTTCACCTCCTCTGCTACCAACAGACTGAAATGAGTTTATTCCTACTTTTTTGCCTATAATCCTTAAAAAACCACAATTTTCATGTAAAGTTCCACCCTATAACATTAACGATGATCGCATTTTAAGATATTCACGGTGGCTGATCAACCAAACGATAAGATCAAATGTAACTTCATCGATAAGAGATTACATCGTATTTACAACCTGCGTCAATTTTGATCTAAGCGATAGTAATTCGCTACTGAGAGAAGTGTCTAATTACTGACTTTGAAACACGTTTTAAAGGATATTTTGACGTTATTAATTTTTCTTCGCTCCCTGAAGCTGTTTTTAAAGTTTCATCGGCTTATCATCTATAATGTCATTAATTCATGAGAGCTGTTTTCAAATGAAATGCAGAACAGAAGAAGTTAATTTATGTAAAGAATTTGAAGCTAATGAGGAAAGTTACAAGTCCTTTATTTGATTGTTAATGGTTTATTTGGGGTTCTGCAGTAATGTTAATAGTAAATTGTTTTACATAAAGATCCCTGACCTTTTAGCTCCCTGGCCTCAGTTTCGAGAAGAAAAGGCGGGAATGAGGTCCGGAGACTAGACCATTTCACATTTGCTAAAACAATTTCCCCATATTCTACCATTTTGTGAGGTCAAAAATTGGGTTTATTAACATATGCTAGGAGGGGAGGTATCCCGTACTTGCGTTGTATATTGTACTAGCTTTAACACAAAATCTTGTAAACGAGATCATTTTTGTCAAGAGCGAAATGGTCGAGGCGACGTTTTCAAATCTCGTAGACAAGTTTTTGTCCTTATCCTAGCTACATGGAAATAAACGATGCCAGAAACTAAAACTTTCGAAAGAGTGACGACATGTCAGGAAAGGACGAGGCGAGCAGCTCTTGCACTAAAACAGCAATTACCTGAAAATTAAAGTACGAAATCTTGGTATGGTCTTTCAATTTTTCCTAGCGGCTTCTTACCTTTAGGCAGGCTAAACTACGCATCTTGTGTCACATATGTTAGACAGTTTAGTAACACGTGAATCACAACAGATATGGATGATTTCATGAAAGCAATCCACTGCAAACAAGAATACTTCATAGTCGTTAGTTGCGTAATAATTTCAAGTATTCTTGTTTCATAGCATTCTGTTAGTGATGTCGATCTAAAAGAAAGCACAACCCTAGATACTGCTACATTCGACGCATGTTGAGATTATGATAAATTATGATATTCAGATATATTGATTATGATATTCAAAATCCACTTGTTTTCAATGGGTTGTAGGCCTATACATTATCGACTTTACACCAACGAATACAAATTCTTACAAAATAATTTCTATGCTAGTTCCATCAATGTTTTCGCGCGAGTGGTTTCCGGGTCGATTTGAGTTCAATTCTACAGTTCTGTAATACGTAATTTCTATACTAAATGAATAAATCAAAATTTTCATGCTTAAAAACAAATGCTATTACCATATTTGGGAACATAAGGTCTCCTATCCCATGATTCTCTACAAGACATCAACTGTTTTAGTATTGCACGTGACACAGAGTTTAACGATGTTGGTGCTGAAATTTGAACCCAAAATGTAGACTGCAGTTGCAATGTCTAGCGATGCCTTCCTAACATGCTACAAGCATACTTTGTTGGCCGCTACAGCATTCCATACATCATGTACATAAAATAGTTGTTCTCTGTTATGATAAGTTAGCTTCCGCTGAAGAATGAGAAACAGCTGAGAAAGTAATTCTCTTCGCCGCCAAATTCGGTCGCACTGTTCGATGTTAGGAATCGCCGTTATTACAACTCTAGTCATGGCAATGGGAGGCTGTGGCCAGATTACGGTGGACATTTCATAGGAAAATACCCACGGATTAATTGATCATTAGACATAGAATACTAATTACAACTCTTTCTTTCACCTTTTTTTCAATCCTCACGTGAAAGTTCATCAGATGAATATTGGGTAATTTCAGTTATTGAATGTGAAAAAGTACTGGTAAGTTGGAAAAGTTAGAATAATGTAGGCCTACGTTTATTGGACATGTTCTAAGAGGAGAAGAAAAGCTGAAAGAAGTAATTGAAGGAAGAATGGAAGGAAAGAGACCTAGCGACAAAACAAGAATGAGAATAAAGAAGGGAAACTACGTAGAACCAGAGATTATGAAACTAGTGTGTTTCATAATCTCTGGTAGAACTGAAGAGA
>JAAAKL020000937.1:8359-34715 GCA_010016065.2 Carybdea cf. marsupialis auct. non (Linnaeus, 1758) | reverse complement strand
CTTTGTAAATTCACGCTGCTTCTTGTTATCGAAAAATCTATCCGGCGGTCAAGATTGTTTAAATTCCATGATATTTGTAGAATTTATAATAAAAAATATACATGTCCTGGTAAACATCTCAGCTGTAAAGTTATTTCACTTATAATCGTATGGAGAGGTAGCTTGCTCTCCGTGCGGAGCCAACTCTATGCTTTATCACCACTCGGTTCCATCCTACTAAACGCTACCATCTTTGTTTCCCATGCTTGACAAATGTCAATATGAGGAATAATTAGGTACCAATCCCTCCAGCCTAATTTCCTCCATGGTTGCCCCCACTGATCTCTAAAAAACACTTTAGACAACGTCTTTTTCAGAGATCAGTGGTTGCCCCTTGTCTTGGAGAATGACGTAATCACTGTTTGAAGACGAGGCATTATCAACAGTGACTCTTGTTTTATGAAACCACACATGGCCAGACCGTAACTTTATTGACACACTCGGCAGAAGAAGACGTCGATATGGTCGTCTTATGAATGGTAAATCTACAAATCATAACTAAGAATATTCACAGTAAAAGCATTTGTGCTACTCATCTCAGGAATGGCACGTATTTCGGAGCCGATCACATTATGGAAAGGACTATCCAGTGAATTGTTTATTGACCGCGGAAGCGCACGAGGACAAGTTTTGGTCTGCAGTAAGGAAAAAGGCGTCGTGAAATACGATGTAAGTGTCTTGTTTCTAGAAAACATTTACTCTACTTCAGTTGTGGTTAACCCGTGTAGGCCCAATGATAGTAGTTTCGAAGATGGGGAAGAGCAGGAGTTTTAACCAATCGCTTTTATCTGTGGCGTTTAACTCAACTGATTACCTGAAGTACCGGTACCGTACCGGTACCTATATTTGACCAATCGGTGTCGCTTAACTGGTTACCTGATGTACCGTACCGATACGTTAGTGGTAAAATTGTAGTTTAGAGGGTAAGTGGGTTTGCTATAAATATATTAAAGGCAGGCATGTGTGCATACACAGAAAATGAAGCAAACTACACAATCTTCATTGACTCTATGAGACAGAAATATAAAGATAGATAAATCACTTTTGTCAGATTGCTGTCTTGTTATTTGTTAACAGGTAAATCTATATTTTATACGTCTACAAGTACATACTTGTTACGGTACTTGGTGAGGGACCGTGTTGATATCGACGATATAATTGAACTCAGTGAAGTAGGTAACACGAGGATGCTGATTTTTTCCATGTACGCCTCATATGTTGGAGCCACAAGTACACAAAAGCTGGAAAATTGTAGTAATACCTGATACCTTGTTGTAGTAGTAGCTGCCAGCAAGAATATTTGTATTTAAATAGGTCCTGTATAAGCTGATTGCATTGAGGGGAAAGAGGGGCTAGGGCCCTGACTCCAGCCATTTGAATGTTATAGTCTACAGTGGCAGACAAAGCTTTAGTTTTCAGCTTCATTGTTATTTTTTCACTTCGCTATAAACTTGCATGTCAGCCTCCTTCCCTTCTATTTACACAATCAATCTTCTTGCCTCCATATTTCTTTGTCGTCTATGCATGCTGTTGACCAGGTTATTGTACACCTGTAGATATGGGCCAGTAAATGGAGGTGATGTCAGCACATCGATCAGTGTGCATAGGACTTTCTGTGAGTGGCCCTACAGCCTTTGGATTAAGTGGTGTAGAAGTAGAATTGAGGTGGTTGTGAATCAGTTGCTGGATCTTATTTGCAGTCACTTAGTTTCGTGGGACTGACAAACTTTTCTTCTACGTAGAATGGTGTGCATAGGGTCTTCAAGAAATTAACTGGACTTTTATAGTTGATGCTAGATAATAAAGGGTGATAGCCAAGGGTGATGTCATGTAATCACAGTAATTCAATGTCTTCTTCCTCAGAGTAGTTAATGTCTAACTGCTGGCCCACACTAATCATTTGCTACACATGTAAACACAATCAAGGCAAAGTTCTGCAGAATTCAAAGGGGGTTCCCAAGTGACAAGATAATTTCTGTTGCTGGCAAAAAGGTCCACCTCTCAATATAACAAGTCTGTGACATCTATTCATTACCTACTTTGTTGTGAGGTTTCCATTGTTTACACATCATGTGCTGTAGGACTGACCTCTGCCCCCATTGTAGATGAAAAATTAGGATCAGATTGGAGTTAATATCCAGTTGCTAGGACCAAAGGTATTGGTAAGGGAACTCAGCAGCCTTGTCTACTGTAAAGGTTTTTAATAAGCTTCATTGTAAAAGGTGCATTGCACTTCTGCTACTTCTTAATAAAAACAAAAAGTATGTCTTGACTTGGATTAATGCTCACTTATGTTTATGCACAAGACTGGAAATGTGTTTTACCCTGAGGCACAACATGAAATTTAAATATTTCTCTGGTCAGTCTGCAAATTGAGTGAAGAGGTCCAGAACAATATAAATATAACTTAGTAGTTTTATTTTCGTACATACTATTGACACAAAGTTTGGGGAAAGTTATATCATTATCAAATGATCCCAATAAATACTAGTTACATTTGCTTTAGCAATATTTAACACTTATGATGCCCAGCCCATATATCTGTGGGATGACTATTTTTGGGTTGCAAAGGCCCTCCCTGTAAAATTATGTTGTGCTTACTAAGATCATGGAGTGTTTTTGTTCAACTGATAGGACCTAACCTTTTTTTTTGCCCCTATTATTTGGGTCAAAGCAGAATTTTTCATTAGTAGATCTTTTGACAATGGTACTTTATTTGTTTACTCAAGACAAGGATAGCCTATGACTTTCTGCAAGCCTTTCCAATAAGTGACAGGCAAATGTTCTTATGCAGAAGATGATTTTCTCATGGGTAAGAATGATGACCCTGAAACAGATGCTGGATGCATAAAAGCCTGATGATTGTGATTGAAGATGTCAGCTTATCAAAACTACACAATGCCTGATTACATTTCATAGCGTTCATGAACAAAATAACCCATGCAATGGTTTGCTGAAGGCAGCAAACTCTCCTATGTTTATTTTGTGTCTAATTATTAAAGGTCTTGCAACATAGATAGTGCACTAGGTTAGTGAAAGTTATTTCTGACTGTGGAACATGCTGATATCTTTGTCTACAAAACTAATCAGTGGTCAGACCAGTTCATAGAAACAAAATATCTCAGGCCAGCCTGTGCGATCATTTTAAATGGAACAAAATTACTATTTGATGATGATTACGTAGGCCATTTTCTCAATGTGGTAACAAGCATCATTAGTGTGATCATTGGTGTGATATTGGAATGTAAACATTTGTGTTAGAGAAACAATAGTTTTGTAAAATTTAAATGAAGTAGAGAAGTTGATAAATAGTTTGTGGTTTTCTCAAGAATCCTTAGATAAACTTTTATAGTTTCACATTATTGTGGAATTTGTTATTGCATACAATCTTAGTTTTGTCTCTACAAAAGACACCTTTTGAGTCAATTTCTATTAGCCCATTTTTTTTCACCAGCCAATAACTGGTGCATATTGCTACGTATTTGCAGAGGTACTTAAATAAGATCTCCTCAGACACCAAATTGCTAGATGACCGGGTAGTTTCAGGGAGAAATCAACAGTTACAAAGTGTCAAGAGCAGTATTGTTGCACCACATTTAAAGTGGAAACTTCAAGTTATTTAAATGGATTTTGAACATTATGACCTTACCACTTTATTTTATTGTTACTATAGTTTCCCATGTTACAAATTGCTGTTAATGTTATTGTAATGAAATAAAAGGGTTCAGACAGTTAATGTAGTGACAGTATATCTATGTCTATAATACTCAACTTTATAAATACTTGCTTTTTAAATACTCATGCAGGGTTACCTTTTCCCCCCAGGGTAATGATTTTGTTGATCTTGATGGGGATACTCTATGCAAATTGAAAGATTGATACATTTTATTTATCAGTTAAATTGAAGAAATAAATTTAGAACCATTGCCAGAGACATAGTACATCAGTGGTGAAGCTTGCCTCGAAGACATGGCGGTGTTCCTTGGTAATGAGCAAAGGTGAAATCCCCTCCCAGTTAAAGGTGCCCTGCCCATATAAAGTAAATAAGTTTCTAGCCAATATGCAAGTTAAAACAACAGGTATACAATATAATATCACTATTATATTCTTTTGCACATTGCCTTGATTGTCACAAAGTTTGTGAATAATGTTTTGGTAGTTTCTTTTACCACAGATTTTGGGGAGTTGTTGTTTTTTGAGATTATATATATATAATATATTATCCATTTAACTTCCTTATCAAGGTTCCCATGTGGAGTATAAGCTGTATGCTCAGTAAATCAAATTCTTGATTTACACAAACTTGTAGTCAGTACATTGGAGCCACAAAGTATAAGCCCTTGTTTGTAGGTATAGCAAATGTTCCAGTTACAATGAAGTCAGTTGTTTCATCAATTTTATAATTAGCATCTAAAAATCAGTATTCACTATTTTCTTGTCTTTCTAATCTATCTAAAATGTAAGCAACTCTCTATAGTGAGGCTATTGATGAAAAGTTCCAAATGTTGAGGGTAATTGAATCAAGCCAAAGTGTCATCCATATGTCAAACATAAAAGAGCATATTCCATGAGTTGTTACAGCACAGAATCTCATTTTCCAGGTCTGACATGTAAAAGTCCGCAAAGGTCTCTCTAGGGGTAAACCTGTGGACTCTTTATCCTTCTGAATAAAGGTTTCACCATCAAAATCAAAGGGTGTTTGAGTTGTGCAAATGAGTAATAATTCCTCCATGAGGTCATCAGGATGTTGGGAGGAGAGAGAGAGAGTAGGATGCTCATACACATGCTTTAAGGTTATTTTTATTTTCTCAAGGACCACAATTGGGAGCATTCGTAAATAGGCTTCAATGGCAAGACTATAGAATCCATTGAATGGTTCTCATTTTAGATAATTTTAAAATCAGTTCCTGTGAAGACTTAATGAGAATTTTATTGTTGAGATTGAGGGAACACTGTTTGTTGGTATATTAACCTTGTTGATCACTGCATGCAATGGAGGAATATATGGATCTTTATGAACTCTAGGTAGACCTTTCAGAGATTTAATGAGCTTGTTGATTTTGCCTTTAACTAGTTCCGTTGATTATCCTTACATTCAACAGAATTTTTCGAGTCACTAACATCCTAAGTATATTTTTGTAATCTGATAGCAGTTCTATCTCTATTATCTGCCCTACAAATGATGATATCTAAGTTAGAGGTAGCAGCCTTTATTGCATTATGCTCTTCTGTAGAGAAAGGATCCATTATAGATCTAGGTGGTTTAGATGATGAAGGAAACTTTAGTTTAGGGCAATTCCATGAAAACATGGACATGACAAATAAATAATAATTTTCAGTTTTTAATGAAATGGACAGCTAAAATTTATTCATTAAGACTTAAAAGTTAAAAGGGATCTGAAATATACATTGAAAAAGACCAATCTCCTAATAGATTTTGACTGTTAACGTATTGTGTGGATTTGTTCCAAAAATGAGGACGAAAAGAGTAAGTTTATAACTATTATTAATAAGTTAACAATTAAGTTCCAGAGATGATGATGATGAATTTGATAAGTAGAATTGTGGAATAGTTTCTATTCAAGCCACGTCTCTGTTATATGCCCAAATACACCATGTGACAAATTCCAATTCCATACAGTTTGCTAACATGCAAGCATGAATTTTTGTACCAAAACTGTATTGAAGCTCAATCTTGGAAACCATTTTGAGTGTTGATACTTGTTGACTGCAAGGTTTGGCTGTTCAAATGAGACTTTTCATTAAATTTAGTTGCTGAACTATTTCTTAGCACATTAATTTCATGTTCTGCGAGATGCTTCCTCTAAAGCCTGGTTCCCACTGAGGCGTAAAGCTTGTCATTGGGCGTTGTCATTGTCCATATTGATGTCTTGGTTGAGCACCAAGATTGAGGATATAATATAGTTTATGTATGATAACACTGAGTGTGGTATCCAAGTAAGAGGCAAGATATCAGAGTGGTTCACAGTCATGGTTTAAGTACAACTGGGCTGTGTATTATCTCCAACATTGTTTAATGTGTTCCTAGAATTTGGACTAGAGGAAGTTAAATGTTTGTAAAATGACCTACAATTTATTAAAAGTCTGTTGACAGACATATGTTATGCTGATGGTACTACCAAGAGTTAGAAGATGCATGCAAGAAATGGGGTAAATGCTGCAAAGTGTAAAGTTATGAGTGCTGAAAATGACTTCATTAGCATCGATGGAAGCAGAATTCAAAGGGTTGACAAGTTCTTTTTCTTGGGATGTGTTGTTCCAAATACCTCAGATGATGTAAAACGTAGAGTTGCATTGGCTTCATCAGCTTTTGGAAAATTGAAGGGAAAATATTTGGACGAGAAAGGACATACTATACTGCATCAAACATACATGTTGACCATGAGTACACAAAGGGTAACAGCTTGCTTGCTTTCAAGTCTTCAGGTCATGTGGTAGTTCCTTCAACATAAGTCTTGTCAGTAGTGAAGATAAATGAGAGCTATTTGAGAAAAAAGTTCTTACAATGGAATAAGTTTACTGCTTAGTGCCTTTATGAGGTACGAGCTCAATCAACGATCATTCAATGAAAACCCACCTGTTGGGCAAAACTCTGTGAAGAAGCTGCAAGTTTAGTTTGATAAAGAAAATTTTCAGTACCTACACTAACCTTTCTCTTTTCAATTAAAGCTGAAACTGAATGGTTTGCAAAATGTAGTAAGCCGTCCAGAAGGCACAAACTCCTGAAGGTGGCTGGGTTTTTTTTGGACAGAAACAACCTGTATTTTAAAGAGCCTTTAAACTACAAAGTGTATGCTTATAAACCTCTTGATTGTATTCAGTTCATGAAGATGAAAAAATTTGTTTGCCCTCACTGAGCTTCAACAAGCTCATCTTGTTGGCAGGCATCTTTGGACTCTTATGTGGTATGTATGTAATAATAGGATGTAGCCTTGCCAATGTAGCAAACTAACAAATGAATGATGCACATGCCTCTAAAATGCCAGGTTAGTCAGCCCCCTTTAGAATAAAATTATCAGTGGTCATAAAAGTGACAATCAAATGTTCCAATGCATGCTTTCAATGTTTACTCCCAAATATGAAATAAACACTTTTATTTAATTGATGCCAAATAAGTATTGCTACTTTGTACCTCCAATTGCCTCATTAGTCATGTATGGACTGGCTAATTCTATTAAAAGCAAAAGGCAATATTGCCTCGCCTTTAGGTATGTTTCATATGTAGACATCTCTGCCAGATATCATGGTAGCACATAATGTCAAGTGATGATAAGTGTGATAAGAAACTTATGTCACGTAAAAATAGTGGCTATAAACTGTCACATACTATCTTTGGATGTTAAGGGATGGGATTAAGCAAATTGGGAAACTTTTTGTGATATTTTTGCTAACTTCTTAGATGTCACCATAACAAAAGATTTGTATAGCTACAAGGCTTCAAGTGAGTCCAAGCACCACAGAGCTTGTGACAAGGAAATCTGATATAGTGATGTCTAGCCAAAAGGATTTTAAGCTAATGTCAAACGAACCCAACCAAAGCTCACATATTTGACCATGCTGTAGATGATCAGAAATTTTGGACTTTAGATATCAAAATCCCATTTTGTCTTGTTCGTTTGCTTGGAATGATGCCAACATGTACAACTTTTATCTCAGTCTAGTGTGTGAGAATTTTGGAGGCATCATAGTTTACCATTTGTATGTAGGCTATATTTCATTTCCCCCATTTTTGATTTGCTGTGAGACAGTGTAGCAATAGACAATGAAAATGTGGCGGCATGTATTTATTTAAAGGGTTACTTGGTTATTGGTATGAATTATGACAAAAAGTCCTTTCCATTCTAGCTCAACCTTGCCACAGCTATGTGGACAAAAGATAAAGCAAAGTGTTATTGGGCCATCTCATTTTGCCTTCCTGTTAGAAGTAAGTGAGTTCTAGTATCTTTACTGATGTGTTGTTTGCACTGACTTTAGTAGGGGGATGGTTCCAGATGCTGTTAATAGATTGCTCATTAATGCAAGGTGTGTACTTGTAAGTTTAGCAGAAGAGAAAGAGGGGTACCTATTATAGTTACTCTCACCTGCCACTCTTTATCAGTTGAGTCCATCGCTTTCCTTTTGTTCATCAAACTGAATTACCTGTCCATATTTCATCTCACTCTACTAGAGTGTATTGATTTAACAGGTTTAGAGGATTGGGGGTTGATTTTGGTATCTTGCACAGAATGTGGAGGAAAAGAGATGTCACAAATCAAAAGTCTTAGAAATAGTGAGATTTGACTCCAGATATCTTAAGGCAACCTGGGAGTAGACTGTTTCCCAAAGTACCAGACATATAGTGGACAAAGTGTTTAAAGTAGATGCATTTAAATTCCTTGGATCCTTATGTTAGGAACCAGCATCAAATAATATATGGTTTTGTTAGAGAGATTTAAAATTTTTAAAGATTACATCTTGTTGGGAAAGGAGGCATCACTCCCAATTTCAGCCATTAACATTCTTAATAATAGGGCAACATGAAAATTGAGTACTTTTCCCCAAAATTACGAGGTCACATTGCCCCTTTGCATTTATCTGATTGGATCATAGATATCAAGGATTATGTTGATGATACTAACTCATTACAATGATGATAATATTCATAATGATGACAAATCTTTGTGTTTGCAGGATGGTAGGATCTGTCGAGTACCCTTTAATGTCAATGCTGATAAAGTTGATTTTACAAGCAAGGATCCAAAGTATGTACATGTTATTTGCCAAGGGAATAAAGTCAGTAGTTGCACTTGACTGTTCATTGTTTATGTTTAAGTAGAATAATGATGATGGTGATGATGTATACTTGCCATTTCCTCTAATAAGGGCTAAGGTGGTGACCTATACATGTGATGTGGAGAGAGGTATAAAGCATTAAAAGACTAAGTGCCCTTCCTGACTTTACAAATGGCTCATTCAGGAGACCAAAACCAACTATGTGTGTAAACAGTTACTATTTTCAACTTTTAAAACTAAGGTGCTCTTATTAGCTTAGCCAACTTCTAGTGCAGTACTTCAAATTTCGTAAAATTCACAGAATTCTTTTCATTGGTAATTCAAAGGCCAAACATCACCTTACTTTATTGATTTCCTAAATTATAAGTTGGTCTTTTGTGATCCATGCCAATTGAAACTTTAAAGAAAAATAATTCTTTTAAGACATAATGCAAAGTTCAGGATGTAAATAAATCCCAAAAAAGAGGGCTCATGTAGCAGTCAGAAAAGCTTTTCTTGGTATTACAACTCATTGGAACCTATTTTTATAATTACAGTGAGGAAAAAATAGAAAAAGTCAAAATGTTAGTTAAAACAAATGTATAGTGATTGCCTAATTACAAATATGGATGAAAGTACTTGAACATTACTATGCCTCTAACAAAATTTCCTGGTGGCAAAGTCAGTGTTGCACAATCTGTGGTCTGCAGTGGCTCAGAGCTTCTGATCTTGGCTAGTAGAAAATTGCACCATTAGACCTTGCACTTTTGTATGTGCATCCACTACTTGAAGCATGCAGCTTTATTTTGTGATTTTTACTTCACCATTAGAATGAATTAGAAGTACTCAATCTTTTATTTTGCTGTTAAATTGGGATATTTTTTTCTGTAGTGATTTTCAAGTTTTACATCAATTCCTCTTTTGTGAAACATTTGTACTAGGGCCATAACAAGATAGTTGAGATTGCAGGTCTCAAGAAGTATTGTAGGACATGAAAAGGAGTCATAAAGGAACTCTTGTACAACCCATACTTGCATGGAAACAGGTGTAAAATGATGATGATGATGATGATGATGATGATGATGATGATGATGATGATGATGATGATGATGATGATGATGATAAAAATGGTAATGGTGATGATGATAATGATGATGATAGTAATAATAATGATGACAATGATTATGATGATGATGATGATGATGATGATGATGATGATGATGATGATCATGCTGATTGAAAGAAATGACTGTTTTAATGTAAGACATAGCTATATGATCTATCAAATTATCAAATCAGGGATCAGTTTTATTTGATAGTGCCTTCACAATATTTTCTTACAAAACATATTGAATCATATCCCTTGTCTTACATAGATTGTCAAAGCAACCCTCTTTATGACAACAACTTCCTATCAAGAAAGTTCATTATAGTAACTTCTTTTCTTTCTACAGTGAAGAAGAAAGCACCCCATCAGCCACAAGAACAAGTGCAAATGTTTTGGTTCATACATCAGGTATTTCTTAACCTCTTGTGATGTTTACCATTACGTTTCCACCACCAGTATTTCTGTGCCACCTTTATGCAATACATATAAAGAAATGGGAGTTGTATAGATTACATCCAGTAGAAATTTGTTTTGAAAAAGTGAAGGACTCATAGTTTGTTTATAGAAATTTTGTATCCTTTTATGGATACAAAGCTTATATTTCTGTGCATCCTGTCTGTAAAGGGAATCAGTCCATGCCTATGTAGACTGATGTATATGAATGCTGTTGATAATGATTAAGTGCACCCTTGTAGTATTGTATGAAATTGTGATGACTTATTGTATGACATGTGAAGGCATAGAAGCATTTCATGCCTTCGCTTTTGCATTTCATGATTAGCACCAAGAATTCCAGACCCTCATGTGCCAATTCATCATTTTTCTTTGAGGTCCTTGAATTTTCCTGGAATTTCTTGAATTTTTCTTGAATTTTCCATGAATTCCTTGAATTTTCCTGGAATTTTGTTGCCATGTGATGCCAGTCTGACTAGTTTGATTTGTGGACACAAAATATTCTTTCCTTTTTTGATGTGATTTATTGGAAACTTATATTTTGTTGTAAAGATGATAGAAATAGACTTACTTTAAAAGCTGGCATGTTAAAAGAATTCCACTTCCAAGCCAACAGGCTCACAGAATCAAGTTTCAGGGACTGGTTGTAGTTCCAGCCAATGACCATAGAAGAAGTTTCCAGAAAACAGAAACTAGTGATGGAGGACATTGCTAAAGTAAAACAAGTAAAGGTCAACATTGAAGAGGGCTTCGACTGTCTTGGATAAGAAGCTGATAAACTCAGCGTTCTTGCTGAAAAGAAGCAGGGTTTTAGTGCTCTTACAAAAGTAAACTATTTTTGTGTTGCTCAGAAAGCAAAAAACAGGGTGAAATTATTGAACTTTAAAAGTTATTTATAGATGTAGCTAGAGCTGAAGGAACTTAACTGACACTTTCCACGATGACATTGCTAAGAGCAGTGTAAAATTCCATGTGGTTGAATAAAAGCCTTCTCTGTTCACTTACATTTCAGCCTTCTTCGAAAAGGGCTTAACTGCTCATATTTTGAACTGTGGTGGAAAATATTGTAGATTTGTAGTTGTAAAATTAATTTTAAAATGAGGCATTTTTGAGGTCTCATAAGCAAGGAAACGCAAAATTTCAAAGTCTTTTGCCCAGACCCCACCTGGGTCCCCAGAACGCCTCCTGGATTCCAGTTCCAAAGCACGATCACTCTGTTCCCGGGCCCTCCAATCCAAGTGCGTCGATACACTCCTTTTCGTGTCCTGGAAATTTAAAGAAAATCCTTGAAAACTGCTTGAAAAGTCGTTCAATTTTTTTTGAGAAAATCAGTGGCCACCCTGTGGAACCCTGGCTTAGGGTATAGCCACAGCAACAAGAATGAGAACAACCTTTCCCCTGTTGAGGGTTTGGTACAGAATTTCCTAGGATCTAGGTAATAACTTATCAAGAGTGCTGGATTGCAGTATAGAGTTTACATCATCGATACATTGTCATTCTTTTTCAGCGATGTTTTGTACATCTTACCTCATTGTACCTGAAGAGTCTTGTGGGCTCAGAAGAGTCGCACAAGTTACTTAGGAAATGCCAAGACTTTTCTGAGTATATAGCTGAAATTTGCCTCCCCAGGTCAAGAGAGATATTGCATAAATGCTGACATTAGGTAGCTTAGAGTTGAACTCCACCAGCTATCAATGGAGTGTTAAAGGCTGCTGTGGCGACTTTTGTAGTCTACGTAAATGCAGATCCTTATTAGAAGCAGAAATCTGCATTTGACCTCAATAGTTTCGTATTGGTGGCATGTGGACTTGGGCGATGAAGGGGAGTTGAATGGATGTGGTATGTTAACCCTTAACATCAAGAGCACTAATCTTTGTTAATCTGATAAGAAAGCATTGAAAAGTAAGGCCACTTCTTGCAAAGCGGATCGAGGCAAAGTTAGCATTGTGAATTAAAGTACATCTAGCTTTGTTGACGACTAGAAACCAGGTAACTGACATTTGCTTTGCATTGTAGGCTCAACCCCGTCTAGATCTGAACAGCTTATTGCAATGTCTGGACAGGAATTGTACAGCCCATCAGGACATGTTGGGTGAGTGTGGTTTGGGAATTTCTCTGTTATAATTACATATGCTGTAAAAAATGAATATCGAAAATAAGCTATTTCTATTTTGATATATAGTGATATTCCGCCTTTGATTTGATAATGATTGTTATCAGATAGCTTGCTGTACGGCAATAAAGGAAGATGCTTGTGCATGTAACCAAAAGGAGGATATAGTACCTCCTCATTAAAAATAGAAGCCTGCATAAAAAGGTGGATAAAAATATGTGATGGCTCCCTGTTAACACAGTTTGAAAACAAAATCCGTTTTCAAGTCAAACATTTAATGTATATCTCTGTTGATGTACAGGTGGAGCCAGTACGAGTTCCATTAACTCTATTCGTATTGAGCTTTTTGGTGCACTTCTGTATTGGGGGGAGGGAGTTTATTCAACCCGCCCCTCTGGCAAATGGACATTTTTAGTTCAACACTGTTGAAATTAAATGGCATACTGATAGTGCAAGATGAAATGTGCTATAATATGACCTTTTTTTGACTTGAACATGCCTGTTTTAAATTGGATTTGTATTTATCGTTGAATTTCTCAATTAACGTTTAAAACAGCAATTTTAAGACTTTTCTGCCAAAAAAATCATACGAAAAATTTGAATCATAAAGGGAACTTGTAAACGTGGTTCAGCATGCTATTGTATTTTCTTATTGTATTTCTGCCACTTCTATTGTTTTTAACTCTTTTAAACAATTCAAAATACTTCCTATTCAATTTAGACGATGGAATAACCCACGCAACGTTGCCGTTAGCACTGTTGGGTCTGGAAATCGACAAAGTCAGAGGGGCCGAATGAGAGTGGCAAGGCCAAGAGGTCGAGCGGGATGGATAGGAGGAAGATTAGTAATTCCTGCTTCTGCAGTACCTGAAGAATTGATTTCACAAGTAAGTGCATGATTTATGGATATATATACTAGCTTGTTTGAATATGTGTGCAGATTGACGGACGTGAACAGCTCTTATGCTGCTTAACTCGAGTTTTGGTTGAGATAGTTTGTTGCGTTAACTCGCCTAATTTTATTGTGGAGGGAAATAAATCAATTACAGATCATCTTACTGTTTTATTGCTTTTGATACGCATATTGATATCTGAGGTTGCATTAATTCGATTTGGATTTTAAGATATTTGATTTTGATGAAAGATAGTCTACGTAAATACTTGACTTGAGCAAAAGTTGGTCTTAATGGGATAAGTCTAGTGGAACAGATTGAAGAAGTTAATTTTCTTATAGTTATTATTATAATCACTGCTTGTGTATCACCTTGACATCGTTCTTTATTTTACAGGCACAGGTTGTGTTGCAGGGCAAGTCACGTACTGTCATTATTAGAGAGCTGCAGAGGACCGTGAGTCTTAATGATTTAATGTATATATATACATGTTTCGTCGAGCAAGTAGAAGTTTAAATATACTCGTAGAAAGCATCCTTTATTCACAGTGTGTCGAAATACTTCATTTTCACTGGAAGGCGCCTTATCTGTATTCTCGGGTACATACTGATGTAGAACTGAGAAATTGGTGTCTGTTGCCAATTACTGTTGCCAAGACCGGAGAATGTTGTAACGTGATCAAAGTGAACCAGGAAGGAGTTTTTATGTAATAAAGGTCCTATATATATTAATGCATTACCAGGGCTTTTGATAGTTTCGTTGACCCACGTGCCTTACTCTACTCTCATGCTTAGGGTTTATCATTTTAAACGATTGTGCCGCTTTGTCTCATGGACTTATCCCAACCGTCTTTGTTTTCAAATAGCGTTTGATATGGTCTTCCTTCATATGCTGTCGTATTTTGATGCCCTCACACCCCACGCAGGTTTCTTTTTGTCCCAGTGATATTTAATTTCGTAGTAATCAAAGTATTTGGATTACCGTAATTATTCGATTTACCGCACCCCCTGCATAAGCGCACCCCATCCGAGCACACATTTGTAATAAGCGCACCCCCTCGGTTACTCGCAGCCCCAGGTAATGGTGGAGAACAAAATTTATTAATATTTTGGGATACGCACACCCTATCTGTGATGGTACTTTTGCATCGATTGATGAGCCGTAAGACTCGGGAAAACAATAATTGCAAAATTTAAGCAAAGTCGATTGCTATTTTCTTTGATTTTGAACCCTCATAAATGTTGATGTTCATGTGTCTGCTTGTATCTTTCATCTTATGGATTTCTGCCATGAACGAATCAAATAGTTTGTTTCATTTGTTTAACACTGTATTTCCAACTTTTCTCTGACGTTGTGATACATTTTAGATAAAGAATCTTATCTGTTAAATTTGTGATAAGCACACTCCCGCAAACCGGACCCCTAAAAATTGGAAAATTTAATAAGCGCACCGTGCGGTTAATCGAATTATTACGGTATTTCTAATTTCTGCTAAGGCAATTAGATCTTCATCTAATTCCTCTTCGAAAGACATTGGGTCAAAGTACTTCACTTTCTCAGCGATGTTGCAAGTAAAGGCTGGTCCGTGTTACATGACTGCTGTTTTTTAGCACTGTAAAGACCAAGTATTGGTCGGTTATTCTCCATTTTAAAGTTTGCTGATCTTTATTTTGTTAGTAGTACTATGGTAGCAAGCGTTTTCTTGTTTATCTCCTCAAAGTACATCAATGTATAACTAGTGAATGATTCGCTTGTGCTTGTTGAAATGGTGTTTTGCTTCTTTCCTTGAAATGCCCAGAAACATTGTAAATAGCACTCGGTTTTTGCGTTGGGCACCTGACCATTAATTTGTGTATAGTTATGTTATGTTGAGATACTATTTTTCATGTAGAATCTGGATGTCAATTTGGCGGTCAATAATCTCCTTAGCCGTGATGATGATGATCCTGATGACCAAGATGATGGCTCTGATTCTTATGTGCCCGGAGGTTAGTTATCTTTTTACGTGTTTGTACAATTTCATTTGTTTCCAATCATTGCGTAGTTGTCAGATTCGCATGTGATTAAAAAGTCAAGAAATAGCCAAATGTTCCATCAGACGCTCTTTAGAATACTAACTCCAGAGTACAGTTGAAATGGAAGGAGGGCCTTTTGCATTCAGCTCGGTTTCGAAAAAATGGAATCATGCATTCGAGAAAACAGTTAAGTTTGTGGTTTGTGCCTTGTAGTCTCAGCGAGCGGTCGACCAGCTCCAAATGTAAGAGGGGTATGATCATAGAATAAGGCTGTCTTTACACGACAAAAGTTAGACTTAGATACTTTTGAGGTGGGACTGAGGTGAGGTGGGATTGAGGTGCATTTATTTTACAGAAGGAGAAGGGTCATGTGGCCATCACTATGAGATTATTGGTACACCCGCATCACTTTCTCAGCCTTTCTAATTTCATTTTATTATTTTATTGTATAAATTCCACTGTACTGCGTTGCCTTCCTTTCGCAAATTATATACATATATGTGTGGTTTTGGAATCTCGCAAAATCAAATCTATTTAGCGAGCATATCACAATCGTGACAGCAGCCGTTTGGATTATGAAAATGATTGCTTTTGACTATACACGGAGTAAGAAGCAACGGTGATACAACCGGAAGCAGGATCTTACTGGACGAGTTAATGGGATAAGGTGTGAGAGATTGATTCCCTCTTTCACAGAGCCTTTGTAATATCGATGGTTCCGCTGGTTTATGCAGCAT
Organism: Carybdea cf. marsupialis auct. non (Linnaeus, 1758); assembly: GCA_010016065.2. Lineage (NCBI taxonomy): Eukaryota > Metazoa > Cnidaria > Cubozoa > Carybdeida > Carybdeidae > Carybdea > Carybdea cf. marsupialis auct. non (Linnaeus, 1758). The sequence goes on along the minus strand of JAAAKL020000937.1, from coordinate 18,585 downwards.
TTGGGTTAAGCAGGTGTACTACATAAGGGCCAGTGTTTGCGTTCTCAGTCATGTTTTCAAGCTTCTTAGAGCTGTAGTAGATAAGAAACTTTGCACAAGGATCATTTGTTCTTGCTGTTACATGACTTTTCATGATTTACCTCAAACTTTATTCTTATTGGCGTAGTATGTTTACTGCTCTCAACAATGCAAAATGATCTTGGGATCTTACTAATAGCTGTTTTGATATCTATTACAGACAACTTAGTTTTCATGTAATGCGTACAAGGTTGTTGTTATAATTCAAGTAAATGTTGTTAATAAAAAGTGTTATTAAAAGCCATTGTGTTATATATCGTTAAGGGAAAGTGGAAACTCGATGGCGAAACGTCCTCTAGTACAAAATCAACTCTGAATATCTTCGGGTGTAGGGGTTGTTAAGAAATATCCCCTGTGTTCTTTACCTTCCAAAAAGGCCTAATATATCCAAATCCAATTATGTATAGTTTTGTGTTTGGCATGCTTAATTTGCGCCTGTTTTTTGCTTCTTGCCATTTTTCTTTCTAGACGATCTTATATCTATATTTGAGTCAGGTATCCCAGGAGAAGAGCCATCGTTTGTTGTGGACCCGGAAGGGATCTTCTCCGATGACTTCATTTATGGCTCATCGTTGGCAAGGTCAGGGTCAAGAGCTGGGGCACGTCATGTGCCGTCGAGTGAAGCAAGGTGAGTTTGTGGTTGTACAAGGATTGTAGTGCACTGTTGTAGGGAATGTTGGCAAGTATTTGAATGTTGGGAACGATAATGGAATTGAAAGGGACGTATGCATATGGCTTGGATATTGGTAAGCCTCTGGTGGATTAAGTCTGTTTATGATATACATGCTATAATCAGATACTCAGCTCAATTTGTTATTTTTAGCTGGAACGTTGAGACATTTGGACATGCATGAACATTTATTTACAACATACAGAACATGAAGCACCCAACTGCCCATTGGTTGACTATGCAGTTGTATTTTTGTTATTTTGTACCGAAGTAATGTTTTGTGTAGGGTTCATGCTTACTGGTTAGCAGGTTATCTGATAGTGTTGTTTTTACGATATGTATACCAGATATTGCTTTGGTAATCTAATCGATGCTTTCACTGGCCTTCAAGCAACGCAACTTTTTATATTTTTATTTCGTCAGTGTAAACAATTCCACACAAACAATTTTATTATCTTTGTATTGAATTTTACAGGGAAACAACCGATAGAGAAAGAGACAGAGATCCAGACAATACCAGAGCAAATGAACGATGGTGGGGTACCTTGGCAATGGACGCAAATGCCAAGACTAATGCAAAGTCACGCCCGACGTTATTAGCTCGCGCAGCCAATTCCTTAGAACCCATTAAAATAGGTGGAAATGTGGAGTGGTGGCTGCAGGAGGTAAATAAATGCAGTGATTACTTTTATTTTATTTTATTACTTTAATGATGAATTGTTACTCCACCGCTCGTATCGTGTTGTCGCTTTTGCTCTAGCTATTTGACCATCAGGCGCGCCTTTCAATCCTGTTTCATTATTATTCCTTTCTTAACTCCAACTCGCGTTTGCAGCTACCCTTGTATTTTATCCACTCCCTTGTTTCTCCATTTCCTCTCTCAGTTTCGCCGTTTTCCTATGTTACCTTTGATTCTCTTTGTTTCCTTCCGACCTTGTTTCAGATCTCCCTCATCCGAAAAGAACCGTCCATATTGTTGTAGCCTTGCTTTCTAGATCGAACTGTACCATTTCGTGTACGCTCTATCCCCGCTCTTTGTTTGCTTGCCGACTTCTCTATTCCTTCAGCAACCATAACGTAGCTAGCAATGACCAATAATCATTTCATACATCTTTCACTTTACAAGGTTTCGTTATGTCAATCCAATTAGTCAAATTATATTGATTCTCTTACTACTTGAAATTTTTTGTAGGGGGACAGTCAAACGTTCTTTACACACATCGCCTCCTTGTATTCGGAGCTTGTAGCGGTTAGTTCCGACGGACACTTGCATCAGTGGAAATGGGCATCATTTTTCCCGACTCCTGGCTTCAGTAAGGGTCATTCGCATCCTAGAGTAAGTGACCTGAATATCGCAGATGAGAAGATAGTGAATATCTCAGCATGCAATGTGAGGGCTACAGTTGTAACAGAGATCGGAAAGGTGAGGACTACCGAGGTTAATAAGGTTTCTCACATTTAAATGTAAAATAATCAATTGACTAAGAGCTATTTTAGTATCACAGCTTTATATGAAAGTATTAACGGCTACTTTTTTTTGTATTAGCTAATTTTAATTTTTCGCCAATACATTTACGCTGAACAATACCCTTTTTGTTCTTCCTTTTACGTTACTTTGAGTATGTACGAGAGTATCAAGGCGATTAAGGGCAAACAGTCACAAAACAAACGCATATTTCACTAATTGATAGCATTTGGCAGTACGCGTAAGGTACGTGGCCAAAACAACAACGAAAAACGGAAATAGTGAATATAACATTTAGATATTCAGTTAGTACATTATTATGCCCTTACTAATCCTTTGAAGTATGCCTTTTCCTTTCCATCCAATATTAGTTGGCAACTTGGCTAGATGAGACGTTGAGTGCTGTTGGTGCAAAACTCGAACACGCAGCACAGACATTTCAGGAATTCAAAGGACAAACTGTGATGTCGCTACAAGTCTGTGATTTATACTCTTGTGTACAACTAGCCAATGGATCGATACACTGGTGGTAAGGATGCTTTAATATATTCCTTTTTACTCTGAAAGGTTAACCATGTGCTTAAAGTTTGCATCAGGATATGTTCGTTGTGACACCTGGGTCTTAAGCGGCCATGTTTCACGTTGAATTGGCTTGACCATCATTGGTTGTTGTAGGACATTACAAAAATGTTGCTGACGTTGACAGGTTGTTTGTATGGACGAAAGCCATTCATTTCATGACCCCACTAATGCAAACGCCGATTTCAAAGTGCTCCATGAGCTACTCAACATTTAGTGGATCGTAGTTGTTTACAAAGCGAAGTTCTTCTTAACAATATGAAGTAACACGAGAATATACTCCCTGGTCTCCTCTTATCATCCTCCCCCCTGTTTATAGATTCTCCAAGATTTCCCGAACCCCCTGCTCTTATTCAAGCCCCTGTTCTTAATCGAAGCTCCCCCACTATTATTCATTCTACCACCCCTATTAGTTTTCAACTTCAACTAATTATTATTGTGCTTCCTTGTGTTAACTGGGCTTCATACAATTTGAATAGAAAATGAATCTGATGTTGAATTGGTTTGTTGTTGATACGAAAGTCAGTATCCTTTTGTACAGTTGCAGTTGATACTGCTTTGTTATTGTTAGTTTTTATCCCAAGAAGCAAGGTCTCTTCTCGGAAACACTGTCAATCTCCAATCAGCATATCCACCCAGCAGGGGGTGCCCTCTCCTGGTTCTTATTTGGTTTCCAGTTGCATACAGTACTTGCTTCCAGCCCTCCCTCTCTGTTATTTTAGACTGAAGACTAGGTATATGGCCACCCGTCTCAACAAACCGGTGTGGTTACAACCTTTGTGCTCCAACTAATGGATAGATATCAAGCAACTTTAGCAGTCGAGTAGTTGTGTTTTTATCCCGCAAAGGCTATTTGTTTCTTGGTAGATAACGCGAACAGTTTACCAATCAACAATGTAGCAACAAAATTACCGTATATCGTCATCACTTTTACTGCATATGATAAAATAGATTAATAAGAAAGTTTAGCATTTCTGTATTACGTCTTGCGTAATGCGCAGTTACAGTTAAATGGTGTTTTTGTTTCTTTCCATAGGGGTGTCTTTCCATTCGAACAGAGACGGAAACTGTTGGACAAAGTGAAGCAGAAAGCCAAGAAGAGTGCCATCAGTGGTAGTGGCCTTATTCAAGCAGGAACTCAAGTATGTTGAGTGAGACTTGCGTAGCGTGTGTTGTTCTTTTATATTATGTTCTTGCTTTGGAGGAAATGGCGTAATTGTAACTATTATGACCGCGTGGTATCTTTAGCAATAGCATTCATATGCGGAGGGAAAGTGATGACGTCACAAGTCGAGAGTTTTGGAAATAGTAAGATTAAGGGAAACCCTGGAATAGGCTGTTTCCCAAATACCGGACCTTTACTGTATAAAGTCTTAAAACTAGAGGCGTTTTAATCTCAAAGATCTCTAGTCAAAATCCTATTTATATTCCTTGAATCCTTACGTTTTGTTAGAGAGATTTAAAACGTTGAAAGCTATTATGTCGGTGTTCGGAAGGGGCAGCACTAAATTTTGGCCGTTGACGTTCTTGCTAATAGGGCAACGTGAAAATTTAGTATTTTTTCAATAATTCAAACATTTTCATAATCGTGCTCACACTTTCCCTCCGCATTGGAGAAGAGGCAAATTTGAAGCTTTCATCGAGAAAAATTGAAAAAGGTATTGACTAATTAAAGTGTATTGTAATAATTGTAACCATGTTTGAAATATTACAGGGGAATTTGATACTTGTGTAAATCGGTATTGACGCAGTTGTAACTGAACATACGTATTCACAACAAAGACTTAGTTTGTGCCATTATTTTCTATGAGCTGTATCGAGAAGGATATGATTATGTATACGAGGGGTGAGTGTTTAATATTCTACCCTTGGTATATGAAATGTTATCCATAACCCACCTTTTTTATTGTAGGTGTGTCTGAGAAGCTGTCCACTTTATTATCCTGGTGCTATCGGTTTCATAACAGTTAATGGGGAACCCAAAGTTGGCGAATTGATGGAAGCTGCATGGACTATCAATGAGAAGTGCTTTTTTAGGGTCATCAAAAATGGGGCCAAAGATATGAAGTCGATAGAAAGGACCAGGAAAGAAGATAAGGACTTTCATTCAATATCTGAACATCAAAAGAGTAAGTGAGCATCGTTAGAGGACCACTTTCCCACACAATTTAGAGGGCTCTGTGGGATTTTTATGGTTGCATACGTTTGTAACACGATAGTGGCTGATTTGGGGACAAGGTTATTCTTTATATAACTCAATGAAAAAATTTCTCCAGACGATTGGAGTAAAAGTAGACACAGATGGATGATACATAGCTGATTGCTTTGACATTAAATTCTTCTTTGCTGCTGATTGGGGATGATTTATAAGTATTCAAATGCGAATTTACTATTCAGATCATTAATCAATTTGTAGCCTTTTTGCTTTGTAATTGTATTTAAAATTTTCGTATGCTCGAAGGTACTATGATAGATGTGTTAAATTAGTGTTGAAAATGCCTTTTGTTAAAGTAAGCGGTAAGAGAGTGGTTATCCTTGCTACTGTGGTTTATGTAATTGGTTAACTTCAAGTATGGTGATGCAGAGAGTCACGCATCAGTCACGCATCAGAGGACAAAATTGGTGTAAACAGACTATTCTTTAGAGAGGTATTGTTTGGGCAAGAGAAGTTCCTTCCTCACATGAAATTGGCGCTACATTAATGGGATGTAAGTGCAACAGTTTGGACTAACATGAACTGTTTCGTGATTAACATTGAGCGCTGAAATAGTTACTTAGGTAGTCTGAAGTAACACAAAGGTGATGATGCGGCCGTAGACAAATTGATCAGTTACTTTGCATTTATTCATGAAGATGTGATTCTGTTACTGTGTGTGCGGTTCCTCTACGAAGGAGATAGATCTATGCTAAATAAGATATGATATTTTTGTTATTTTTAATTACAAAAATGTGGCCTTGAGAAACATTCGAACATCTACACATGGTTCTTCTTTGCATTGTAGTGAGCTTGGATATGATTGTATACAGAACTTGTTATTCGTTTAAGTCTCTGCGACCAGGAAGATCTTTACATTTTAATAAAAAGAACATATCCAAACTCTTGAAATTGCAGCTTCACAGCAAAATCCTTAAATCTTTATCTTTGATACACACGTGAAGGGGTACCAGAAATAAGTGAAAAAGCATCACGTTCGAAATAGTGCAGTAGTCCTAAAACTAATCCAGAAGTAGAAGTTATAAATAGTTTTGTTGCAAGTAAAGCAATTGCAGCAGATGTAGTGAGCCCGTTAAATAGCATTTACGTCAGTTGATTATCCCCATTAAAACTTTAGAACGGAAAAGAGTAGCTGACACTGATGAAGATAACGATTTTGAGGAGGAGTGGAATCTTAAAGATGTTATATTTGTTGAAGATGTCAGGAATGTTACAGTTGGAAAAGTACTGAAGGTATGTTAACTTGAAAGGTTTTTTATCAAAGCTTGCTATATTGATTTGCTATAATTAACAAAGACTTGGTTTCTTATTAGTCTATCATTAGTGAGGTGTATACATATGATTTTTAACACAACGGTATTTAGTTTTTAAAATAATTACCTTATAGTAATCAATGTATGAACCTAGTGCTCTAGTTGCTACTGTGAAATGGTAATGGCCATTCGCCGATGGTGTAAGCCGTGTAATTCCATGTCTAATCACGTGGGCAGTGTCTAATCACATGGGTGCGCGCGATCAAACCGAGTTGCGGTGTTCTATTCAGTGCTCCAAGCAAGGAGAAATATTGAAGATTTCGCTCAATCAATATGAATTATAGACAAGAGGTAGGCGATTCATGTCAGTTTCAAAATAATGTCCGTTCTTTGAAATAGAAAAAAATAGACACTTTCGAAGGGAAAGTGCTGTATAATTTAAGAGAAAATAAATTACTGTAACTCTAACGATCACGAAAGTCAAAGGTGGTAATAATCACTTCAAGGCTTGATTTATATTCAGTTTTCTTCATGGAACAGGCCTCCAATATGGGAAGGATAGAACTGGAAAAGCAACAATTCCATCATGGGCTATACATCCAAGGCCTTTTAATGTTTACCAAATCCTTCGTTTCCTAGGTCGACGGTGCGTACGCGCTGGTTAGCCTTTCTTCAAAGGATTATAGTGAAGAACGAATCGAGGGACAAGAAGGTCTTAATGTTTTACTGAAGGATTGTCGCTTGGTGAGAAAAGATGAGCTTCAAATTGTGAAGTGGACTAGTCCTCCAAAGATGCCAGAATGTTTCCAAAGGGTTCCCAAACAGTTGACAATTCCAAGTAACTCTAGAGTATTGACCTTTGCTTTGGACACTAAAGGTAATTTTATGTTTAGAGAGTCTTCTCTGTTTTCGTCCACTGCTTTCGCTGGAAATTGAGAGAGAGCGTTGGGGAATTAAATAAACAAACCGATCAACACTGAGTAGCTACTTATGTGGGAACAGGTCGTATTCTAGTATCCCTTCTCGAAGCGGACGAAAATGGACAACGCGTTTGTTTTTTTGTGTGTCTCAGGTTGTGTATGTTATCATTACTTTGGATGAATGTTTGATTAAACAAGTAACTTTGTTAAACCGTGACGTTGAGTTGCCTTTCGTACTCGAATAAATCTTTCCTCTCAAACAGAGGTTTCATGAGTTCCTACTTTTTTAATGGTCCTCAATTAACCCTTACGTGCACCGTTGATGTTTAATCTTTGGTATACAGAACGGAAGACATACTTTAATGTTTACATTGGTTCTTCTCCCCCAAAAAGCGGATTCCAAAATTTTTTAATTGTTAAATTGATTTCAATTGCAACTCAGCTGTTATTTAAAAGGTGTAATGACGATAAAAGTGTGTCACTCACGTCATTTGTAGGGGTATTCATTCCGACAAAGCTGAAACTTTGAGGGTTGACATTGATTATGATATCAATAGGTCTTGCATACAATGTGATGCGAAAGGAGTTCTTGGCAAATATAAGTGGAAAGATACAACAAGTTTCTTACACTATACCGAAAATTTCATGATAACAAAAAGTAGTTATTACACCGCACGAATCGTAATCTAATTGACGTATACCGAAAGAAAGTTCAACTTACACGTATACATATGTGCTTATATAGTCTTGTTTGTTGTTTATTCCCATTTTTTGGTTATCGTGCGGCATTGTAGTTTTGCACTTATCTACCCATGCAATTATAGTTTTACAAGAGGACATACAGCAGAACCTTGTTTGTTTTTGTTGTTTCAGGTGTACATGCCTTGCTGAAAAACCCCTCTGGATTGAGATATGTGGATTTTAGCCTCGCCTCAGGACGGTGTGAACCAGGGGGCAATATACCAAATGCGCCTTCGTGTTTCTTATCAAGCATCGGGACTCCCAAGCTTTATTCTTCAGGAGTGGTATGAACTAGTCGATTATTCGTTATATACCGTTTTTACTAAAGCCCTGTCATAGAGGACGTGGGATCTCTTGAAGAAAATAAAAAAAGGGATATCCATAAATTGTTATAGTAAGAGCCCATAGTTGGGACACCCCGTTTTCGTCATGAGATAACTTCGGTCTGCTGTACCCCGTGGCACCATCCAACCACATCGTTGAGGTTTAGTGTCTGTAACAAGGTGCATCTAATGGCCAGATAAATAGGCAGCAACATCAGTCGGCAGAGAAATGGTGTTGTAAGCAATAGGTACTGGTTGATCTGGCTAAAATTCAAAATTCCTTACCTCAAACTCAGCAGTAAAATGGGTACCTAACATGGGTTGGGGGACTAGGTTAACGGTGGCAAGGAAATAAACTGGCCTCCCAACGTCGCCAGACCGTCACTCAGGACATGTGATTCATTGCCATGTCACATCTTCTACGTCCTCGTTAGATAACGAGACTCCTGTCCTTTTCTCATTATGCAATCGCCGCCGACATTGGGTAGAGCAACTGTAAGCTAGTAAACGTAAGTTGTCTGCTCTATCTGTTGGAAGAACTGTGAGAGAGATCACAGTTCTTTAGCCATCAACTCTCTTATTTACAACTTTATTTATTATTTATCAATGTAAATCAATCACAGAGGACATATTTACAAGGAAAGTTTTGATATGCGGCGAATACTCAAGATATGGCTGCGGCGAATACTCAAGATATGGCTGCGTCTTTGTGTTAGTATTTGATAGGTAGTTAATATAAGGACAAAGGTTACTTATCACGGGAAGAGGAAGTCATATATTCACTTCTATCATACAACGAAACATTTAATAGCTATCACCCATAAGGCAGTCGTATGGACCCTATGGATATTTCTTTTCATCTATTCTTTAGGAAATTTTGATTGTGTTTGCATTGCATTGCAAGATGATTTATTTTCTTTTAATATAGAAGGCCAATACAATGGCAACAACGAGTTCGTGTTTTATTACCGTCTCAATACACCAAACCCCACATCCAAAGGTAAAGCTGTAGGTTAGTGGAGAGGGATTGGTTACAGTGACGTAGTATCAGTGTGAGTCGTAAAAGCTTCCTTCTGCAGAGAGTGTTGTTGATAAAACGGCGATATCGTGTATTACTCTGCTCTGAGCACTATCGTCCAGTAAACGGCCACGTATGGTCATGCATTTCTCCTGACCTGCATATGGTGGGTCACAAGGAGGCCTGACAGTAGTGTACAGAGCGACCCATGATCTATTTGCTGATGTCTGTTTGTGTCAATGTTTCTTTTCCCAGCACTGTTCGTAGATAGCGCCCTACTTAGTGCAAGGAAACAGTTCATTCCTTACCGTAATAGGGCTTCATGTTTGGTGTAAAAGCTAAAGTTCTTGTTGCTTTTGTAACGTATTGTTTGCGAGGGTAACTAAAAAGAGTTACATCCATACTTGTCTTTTAGGATTCAGTATTAATACTCCAGGATGGAAATGACTGCGTATTTCCTCTGGTAAAAGACAATGTCAATGGGATTAAGGATCCTATCTGGGTGGTATGTATATTTCAATGCTAGTTATTTACGTTGTTTTCAGAAAACGTAACCGATTCTAGACATTTTCCGGACTCGCAGGGGAGGGGAGGGGGTTTTAGGATCTTTAACGCCGTGCACTCCTCTCTACAGGGGCTAGGGCGGTACCCATGTACATGGGACTTGTTACTGGAGCGTAGAGCATTTTATGACCGGATGCTCTTCCTGACGTCACCAATGTCCCTTCTGGAATTTGAACTCTGACCCTCTTGAACTGAGGGCAAGGAACGTACCCACTAGCAAACGGCGGTTGTTGTTCTTTTATGAAAATGTTCTGTTACACCTAGCAAAATGGCTCTCAAACTCTCCTGTATAGGGGGGGGGGGGGGGGGGGGGGGGGGGGGGGAAGGGAAAAAAAATCTTGGGGCCCGGGTTTGTAAAAGGCCGAAAAAAAAAAGAAAGATGGTTTTTGTTAAGAGGGGG
>JAAAKL020000936.1:0-34718 GCA_010016065.2 Carybdea cf. marsupialis auct. non (Linnaeus, 1758) | reverse complement strand
TGGGAAGTGGAAGCTCGGTTTAGCCCCCCCCCCCCCAATAATTGTTTCGTGGTTACGGCACTGCTCTGTTATGAAGTCCTGTAGATTCAAGCTGTTCCCTTTTGTGTAAACACACACAATTGGCATCATTTACCCTCTACCACATGAGAAGCTTCTCCTAAGCATCTGTGTTATAATACAGTAAGGCTAGAGCACTTGTATCAAATGGTATGTTCTCATGACCCCTTTCAGCCATGGTTATATACTGCTGTTAACCTTAATTGCTACAGTTTACACTTAATGTGGTCCAAGGGTGCTACTTCGTCCAAAAGCATGTGCAAAAGTGGTGGCGTGGCAAGGTGTGACCGGAAGACACAATACAATTTACAGTGAGCTTTCTGCACCGTTCCAGCATATATATTACATAGAAAAAGATAGCACAATATCCTACAACAATAAAGAAAATACCTTAATCGATATAAATGCAATTGAAGAAATCTAGCAAACATAGCTGTAGAATAGCATATTACAGTTGAAAGTTGCATAAATTCCAAGCAATATTCAACATAATATGTTTACAACAGTAGAACGTAACAGCTCCTTGTGAGTGAATTGGCTCAACTGACAACAACAACAACAACAACAACTGCTCTTGGATTTGAGCTTTGGTCCATGACTTCAGATATCCTCTTTGACAATTCAATTACCTCGCTGATGCAAAACAGCTGAACAACGACTCAAACTTGTCGGTCTTTCGGAGCGGTGAAATTACAGATGAAAGTAACAATGCGAACTTCCTTGAAACGAATGTGGCAGCTATGAATGAATCACGTGAGAGTAAGTCACTTCTTTAAGTATCAGAGGTAGAATGGTAGAAACTAACTACAAACGCATGGCAGAAAACAAACTAACGAAATATGATCAGTACATTCACCCGATGGCGATAGGTGGGTGATAACGAAGCGGAATTCTACAAAAGAATTCCAGCAATAGATTGGGTGATGATGCTGTCTTTGACTGGTCGGTGACACCTCAATCACACAACTGATTATACCAGACGAAGACTACTGTATATATGCAATACTAAAACATGTACGGAATGTACGATTATTTAACAAAGTAAGTGAAAGTACACTTATGTTACATTCAAGACAGCGTAATCAATGCGTGGATGCAAATGATGATGCAAATATCCTTACACTTATGTACAACTATACGTCATAGGCTATTGTTGAAACCGCTGTTGTGCACAGTATGAAACAAATGTAATAAAGATGTTTTAATGCCTGTGATGAAGCACGTCAACAAGTAATCAGTTGCAGTAGTGTAATTGTAAGAGATGACTATTACGACGGCCCTAGTTCTTTTCGTGAGAGGTTTCAAATACGTTGTCAACTTCCTTTCAACAAGGGTTTCTCTAGTATCTCACATACACCTCAGCTATAAGGATTGTCTCGTCCTCGAGCAAGACCCTTGACAATAATAAAGCCAGTCCATTTGACCTGCTGATAGGTCTACGACGTGACCAATATGGGCATGTAGCTCTATGTTGCACCAAAGAAATCAAGAAATTCGATTTTCTCGACATCAGAGACAAGTGTAGTAGTTCTTTTACCAGGTTACAACTCTCTGGGAGTAATGTTGCTCCATTTACTCTATATGTTTTCCTTTAACGGTGCCCTCAAGACAATGCATCCAGAATTTCCCTGCTATTCCATATTGGCAGTCGCTGAGAGTTTCTTCCGTTGCCTCCAGTAGAAAGTCTTCACTGTGATCGCTACGGCAAGGCAGTTCGCTTAAGATCCTTAGGAACACAGACTCGCACTACATCTGACAAACACCGTCGTCTGACAAACAATAAGCCATTCCTGTATCTTCCATCTTGATCCCAGACTGTAAATGGTTATTATACGAGGTCCGATTGTTCGAATTATACCATAATTGTATTCCCTTTTTTACACCGCAATTCTTACTGGTTCGCGAAATAGTATCCCTCGATGTGGAATCTCCGGATATCCCACTTCTGACACCAATGTAAGCGTTGCAGCGGTCAGGAGTATCAGTAAACGTCAAGATACAAGGCGCGGCTAGCTTTATGTTCTGACTTTTCAGATTTTGGTGATAAAACAAACTTATGTGTGAAAGTGATCAGAGTATCGAATTCTACCGAGCGACTTCTACCAAGCGATTTTGAACAACGAGGTCGCAGTTGCGTGCGACTGAAGTAACCCTATACAGTTGAAGTGTATCTTGACGTTTCCTGACAGGCCTGACCGTTGCCATGCCCCTTACGTATGTGAGGACATGCGAGCGACAGGACGTGAAACAAGGACAAATCTCGAATAGGCCGGTGATGCGATATTCGGTATATTTTACCAAATGTCAAAGAAACGGGCAAATTGTTAGAATAGTGATAGTTAAGCTACGTCATACTTCGAGAATGATCGACTAGTATCAAGTGATGATCGGTCTTCTAATAGAACATTTCATTACTGAAAACAAGTTAGATTACTCACCATCCAAAACTATCGTAATATTCCTACCACTTAGAAAAGATGAAATGATCCCAAAAATGTCACCACCAATGCCATAAGCTCTTAGTTATCAAAAGCCTTGGAAATGTCTAGAGAAACTGCCCTGGAACAACCAGATCTATCCAAACTCCTATAGAGTTGCTCAGTTACCACGATGAGAAGATCAGCAGTAGATCTAGAGGAACGAAAACCAGAATGTACATCTGAGAAAGGCCTATCCTCTGAAGATAAGCCACCAGTTCCATATTAAGAAACCTCTCAAATACCTTGCTGCCAACAGGCAGAAGCCTGACGGAGCGATAGTTCTTAGGAAAGGATCTCCCCCCATTATTTTTAAACACAGGAACAACTAATGCAGTTTTCCAACATGCAGGGAAACACGAGTCTTTCAGACGGAGATTAAAAATGCTTGGAAAAGATCGAAGGGATTTCAGGAGCACAATCCTTTATGAAGGACTACAGGAACCTTATATTATCCGAAGCCTTAGCAGAGTCAAGATTAAATATAGCATCAGCAACCAGCCTAGGAGTAATACAGACCTTTCTCAGAGAAAACTCTGTGCGAAGTGAAATAGTTGGAAGCTCCAATCCAAAGCAATCCAAACTGAAATTCTTGGCAAACATTTTGCCAAACAGCTGAGCTTTGTCTGAAGAAGATGTTAACACCTCAGGTCCATTGAAAAGAGGAGGAATAACAGACTTTCTGAATAACAGAAAACAATGGGAAGTCTTTATTGTTAAAGTGCAATCAAATAGACTTATGCAAAGTGACTACGTAGTGGCTTAAGCAACGTCAGATTGCATTGTACGTTGCGTACTTCGTTACGATAATTACTGTGACATAACTTAATTACAAAATACCAAAACATACCGACATAGGTACAGGATAGAAAAGATTACTTGTGTTAAGCATCGATAACGTGCGGGAATAAGGGAAGTAACTAGAAAAGGTGCCTGTGGGGGGATGTGATATAATGACCGGCTCACACACATAAATTGGTGCAGAGCAGAACCACCAAGAATGAGAATGATAGGAGTTCCTACTAGAGAACTAGAAGTTATTTTCCCTTCTCTCTACAAGAGGAAAGTGCCTAGAATTTTATGATTTTAAAATCGGAAGGCAAACAGTTACATGAAAAGTGCCTTTAGCAGTTACAATGCTATGGAAACATGATTTAGCCAATATTAATGTAAAAAGTTCATACCTTGTGATCGTCTATTTTCCTTTACCTTCCCACCAAATAGCTGACAATCCCCTATCACAAGTCGTTGACAATGATGTACAGAACTGGGAACAGAAAAATCCTACAATTTTGAAAAGACAATGGTGGGTGAAGACTGGTACGTCGACACAGACATGCAGCACAGAGTTAGTACGTAAATCAAGAACCAGTAGTGTGTGTGGAACCAATTGCAGAAGAGAAAAGGCAATCAGGTATACACCCTGTTGTAATAACATTACTTTCTGATCTATTTGGCCTTAAATTGACTTTGAAATGAGCGTCATCTATAAATGCTGTCTTTGCAGGTTAATTTGCAATTACTGTCCTCATCACATTCACGTTTACACTATATCTTTATATTAAGTAGTAATTTTCATTATTTGGTACAGCTGATTTTATTACATGCGACTGAAGATTTTTACGTTTTATGGAGGAACACAACATAGTATTTATTTCCACTTGCAGCCCAAAGTCCACTTCTTGCAGAAATGGGAAGATACAAAAGGACGTTCACAGTTTACATTTACTGCGAAATTCTTCAGGCAGCAAAGTCCATCAGAGTCCAACACCAGTGGAAAGATTTATTCGTATGTTTCAGACCGTTAGTGTGACATCACCGCCAGGTAAACTTTCAATTGGTTTATTTTTTTCTTTACTTGTCAATTATTATTGTGTGGCAGCTATGAAGCTAGTCGTACAGCTCGCTCTGCATCACTACGGTTCTGTTTGGGATGGCAGACATTTACATGGGAGCGGTCAACCTAAATTATATACCTGTATCAATTTTGTGATATATGAACTAAGCAAAAAAGGGAGGAAAGAGCTTCACCGGATTTTATCTTTACAGATCTACTAAAAAGTAAGTTAATTACTAACTTACTTTCCAATCAGGTTAAAACGAGGTATCAACGTTATTATTTGTAAGAAAGCAAAATTTTGTGTGTTAGATAGATATCCCAAGACATTATTGACAAGTATATGGAAGTTAAAAAATGCAAACTTTACAACGCAGGCAATGATAAAGGTAGCGCTTGATCATCAGGTGTTTTATTCTTACAATGAATGAAAGTAGGTCGCAAAGTGAAGCTAAGTATTGCTTATATTCTTGCAAAGGGACTATAAATGCCTTCTTTCTTTTAACATGTTTATTGACACAGTTTACATTGAATTTAATTGCGCTTTGCCGACTGCAAAATCATACCTTTCTACTATTTTCTACTTCTCTTTTCCAGACATTGCACTGTATGCTGCCAATGCAAAATGGTACTTGCATTCTGATTACGTCTCAAAGTCAGAACGTCTTCGCTCTATGCTGGAAATAGAGTTGAAGAGGGCAAATACAAGCGATTCCTTCAAAGATTACTCAAAAGCTGAAGGTAGGATAATATCGATTGGTCAAAATTTTACTGGGCATGGATTATTTGTTGTTTTTTCTATCAGAAGTTTATCAAATTTCATTTTTATCAAAAGGAGCTTCCAACTGTTCTAGTTATAAACATCTTGCTGCTACTTGCAAATACTAATGATTCCAGGTGATGTTTACTACCTTTGTGAATAAGAACTAGGTAACTGAGGTGATGAAAGAAAGTTACGCATTTATAGGTTATAGTACGTTATAAAACCAGTCCAGGCTTCTGGACTCTTACACCACTAACGAGAGCCTGCATCAGAACAGGTCACATCGACCCTGTCGTCTCATTGAATTCTGCCCATTGTCCATGTTTCATAGCAGATATTATTAATAAGTTACTTTGAGCTCAAAAGGAAAGGGGACGTGACTGTACTTGATACTTTGTTTTTCTACAATTTTCGAGCTGTTATTCTGTCAAATTGTATGTTTCTGCAATTTAAAAAAGTTGTTTGAAAGTTACATATTGAAAGTTCACTTTATCGCATTTCATTTTTGATAACGCAGTGTATCTGAATGGATGTGGAAAATTCCCTTCTTAAAGGTGAAAAGTGAAAAAACAATTTCATACTGCATCAATAAAAAGGAAGGTCAATTATTCGTTCTAATTCACCCGTATCCCCCTATACGATACGTAACTTGTAATGTTCTCATTTCTCTCTCCATTTGCAGACAATGGATCTTTAGATGAGGTTGGTGTATCTCTCTCCATCCCAAGATTTTCATCCTCATGTCTCTTAAAGGAAGATGTGGTTGTTTTAAAGCTCTCAATCGAGGACCCTTTAATTTCAAAACAAGGTAAGAAATCGAACCGTTTCTTGGTAGGAGCAGCTCAAGTGTGAAGTTACAGTTACTGGAAGATCGTATCGTTTGCCAAATAATCGAACAGATGCGTTCAACCAGTCAGTTAATGGACATCTTGAATGTTTGTTTATATTACAGAATTTCAAAATTTCACGAGTTACCGAAACCGGTTTGTACTTTGAAGAAATCTTTTTCTGTCTAAAATTCCTTAGGTCACAAATCCTCCGAATACGAAAAAGAAGGAAAGAAACTGAGACCCGGCTGTGTTTTGAGAGAGTCGATCAGACTTTGGGCTTTTGAGAGGAGGAGGGATATTCAACGTCTTTTAGAACTATATGAATCAACAGTAAAGGCACAGTGAAATGCAGAGCATTTTTGCCGAGGAAGAAGTTTGCTGGTTTCATATAGGCTGACTCAAGAACAACCAAATAATCTAGAAACCTGCCTTTCCTTATGATATGGAAACAATTGTCCGTGCACACTTTAGCGATGCATGTATTAATACGAAAATGCTGTCCTTTGGCAGAAGGCTTATTATTTATTGTAGTCTTGGAACCAAAGTTGCTGTTTCCTTGCTAGAAGCTGATGTTTGGTAAATTTGTGAACATACTACTTTATCCTGACTGCCAACCTCAAAGTCACAAAGCCGATATATGCAGCCTTGGACTGCTACGATAATTAATATAGACCCCCTCCTTCCAGCAGAAGCGTAACACATTGATCAAGATATGAATTTGGAACATCTGCAATTGAAAACCTTCAATTTTCCGTTAATTGTAGTTATTTATTAGACTCGGACTTATCCTAGTTAAATACTTTTCGAGCAACGAATCGGTCAGCGTATTTTTAATGGAAATGTCGAGACTGTTTAACAGAAACATTTATAATGCAGCACACCAATTTTAGGTATTGAAACGTGTTGTCCGATCATTTTTGGAAATAAAGATTGGAAAAAAAATTATTTAGAGCGCTAATATTGGTGGCGCGTAAGCTTGTCCTTGGATCTCATCCAGGCGATATAGTCAAACAATTGTGACATGCGCAAATCACTTACTTGGTAATTGTATGGAAGAAAATGATAGTCTTGTATCATTCAACCAGAGTAAACGGTCCAAAGTAGAGCAAGGATTCGCTGACCTAATGGAATAATTCTAATTGTAAGGGTTTATTTATTATAATATTCGTAACTAATCGTCCCAGTTTTCTCAACTTAAAATGAAAGTTTTACCCAGCATGTGGCATGGAAGGATCACAGTGTCATTGTATGATATGGTCAAATGGGATATTAGGTAACAAGCTTACATTAGCAAAGCAACAAACGGAACTGAAGAAAGAGGTTGTGTCGAATACTTGTTTTTCAAAGCACTGCATACTCTGCTGCAAAAATACCTGCATATTGTTGAGTGAATCCAATAGAATACTTATATCCCGTCAATCTCTGATGAATGTTGTTACATAATCTTATTAACTCAAAGAAAGCGAAGTAAGATGCTGTAGTTAAGTAATGCTGTATTATGAAAGGTTTGTTCTAGTGCTCGAGGGGTGCCTGTACCCAGAATACGAAAACAATGAACGAAGCAGTAGCTTTTCACCTGAGTTTTGGTGTCGATACGTACATTTTCCTGAGAAATACAATCTCTAACAAATCTCAACGATCCTACTATCAAAGTTAAGAAAATTATCGACTGTCACTTGTTAGTAAAAATTTTAATGATGAAGTTAAGGAGTAAAAACGTAAGAAACACGTAAAAAAGCAACGATGCGTTCTGTACATAATTAAATGTAACTTGTATGATGCAGGATGCGTAGGCTACAGACGTGGGCATTTTCGCAAACGGGCGAACGCCCAAGAAGGAAAGCTTTCTTCCATTTGCAAGGATCACAAAGAGGAAAACAAAAGTTGCGTTGTTGAGCGTTTTCTTGACAGCCTTTAAGTACTTGTGGGGTACACCAAAAAATTTGTAAAGCGGTTCAAAGAATGCCTTTTATAACAAAGCGTTTCTTAATGTACGAGAGGATTCAAACTATACGAATGTTTACAAGTAAACATTGAAATTCAGATAGCTTTATATACATTACTACGCTGTTCTTCACGCTTGAGAATAGTGCCATGATGACTCCTATAAACAAAATGACAAATTTAACAGTTATATTTTTATGAAGTCATGTTATACCTAGTTTCCAATACGGCAGGGAAGATGCAAAACCTGAATTTATCTTACTTAGAAAGAAATTCTAGAATCATAAGGAAATAGCTGAAGTTTGCGGGTAGCCTCAGATAATTTCGCTTAATGCAATGTTTCAGTTTTTAGTAACGCCACGACATTCATATACGTTAGTATTAACTAACATTGAGTTGTACATAGCTTGTGGGATAATTATTTTGCACCATTTGTAATGTACGGTAACAGAAAATCTGACAATCCACTAATACTGTATATAAGAGATTTTTCAATCCTTCGCTCAACATAAGGCAGGGTTGCCATTTCAAAGTATTGAGTTACTTTGAAGGAAGTAGAAATGAAAAGTAAACAGAAAAATAGATGTAATTACAGACAAAAAAATCCGAGGTTTCCAAGAAGATGACGGTTGACATAAATTTTAAAATGTTAATATCGTAAGGAAGAGGAAAGTATTCTGAAGACAGAGAGTTCCAGATTTTGGCAGACTTACGGAAGAAACCGTTAGCATAGAGATTTTTGTTTGCTTGTTTGATTTGAGAAGTTATTATATGTTTTCCTGTCTACGCAGCGTTTGCAACGGCATTGCTGGCAATGTATGACAAAGACACGCCAATTGACCCTGCATTTATATTGGATGTAGCTGCAACAGCAAGTTTTCTGCAAATTTCATCCCTGAGGACAAGGTAACCGATCCGCCTTGTAACGTCGGTAGCTTATGCCATTGTGTTTCACTACTATATTAATAGCTTATTCCTGTTTATGGTAGGCAGAGTACACCTGAAGATTTCAGAGTAGGAAATAAGGTGCTACCATTAACTCCAATTCCCATAGTGACATAGATCTTTTTAAAAGATAGTAATAATTATGTAGAGTTAAAATTGTCTGAAGCGTTCTTTACCAGTGCAGAACGTCAACAAACAAAATATGGAGGTGGAAATTATTTGCAGTAACCAAATAACTGATCCAAAATCCACCTTAAGCGGTTATCACTCGCTGTTATTTATAATTATGTTTTCCTCTGGGAGGTCTTCAAATGTTGATGTGCCACTTCTTGAGAAGGGCTTTCATTTTGGTTAGGGAACTTTTAAATAGAACAATTGGAAATTCTAATGTTGAAATTGGCGAGCTGAATTTCTATATGTGCACGCCTTGTTTAGTGTCTTTACCGCTGTAATATTTTGCCGATGGCTACAGCGTTCATTGTTTTAACCTAGCTATAGCGGTGATTGTGTTTTCCCTGTTGCCACTTAACAGATTTTTGAGTTCATTTTGTGTTCAACTGTATTTTTCAGAATAATCTTGTGATCTTGTTATCGTTTCCATTTCCTTTAGATGTTGCAGCTTTATGGGAGATATTGTCAATGCCCAGAATGTGTGTCAATATCATGCGTTTTCTATTCAGGTAAATAGGTCATGCCTTCTCATATTCACAGTTACATTAGATACACTTGCGTCTTACCATATGTTTTCCAAAGAACATAAGCTTAAAATATTGAAAAGATGCTAGAAAAGATTGTCGGTGGTACAGAACTTAACAATAGCCAGAAATAACGCACTCATGTTATGCAGCCGTAGAGCTTTTTGCGTGCCGACTCATGAGAATTGCACTCGGCAAATTTAATAAGAAGGGAAATATTACAGAATTATAAGAATCAAACGAAGAAACAAAGGGGCAATAGAATTCCAGTACGTAAACACGTAAACGAAACGAATAAAGTTAACAAATGTAAAAAAATTAAAAATTGACGAAAACAAAGTCCTTTTGCCTGTTCAGGTCAGGCTCTAATTGTTTAATAAACATTGCCTCAAGACCGTTCATATATAATGACGATCTTGCCCCGGCGAGAAGGGTAAACAGGGAATCAGAGTTATTCTCGGTACAGTCAGAGCTGGACAACAAATGGTTACAGTTGGCAGAGTAGTTGGATACGAGAGGGAGGGTCTCTGTTTCTAATGGTTGAGGGTACGTGCTGCGTTATGCGATCAGTCAGTCTTTGCGACGTGCGACCCACGTACCGCGATCCACAACCGCACTTAAAATTATATACAACATTACCGAATTGAAGGATGGGAAGCGCGTCCTTCTTGGCTGCAGGCAGGCAGCGGTTGTACCAGAAAATGACTCTGAGTTTACAATTGTAATAACACCTAGACACAGTATTATAAATCCGCTTAGCGTAAGTGCTGGAAATCTCTCCAAGCCATGGAAGTGGGAGGTATATCGGGCACCGAGCCGGACCAATAAAACTATCTTGGAAACAGCGGGTCGCTTTGAGAATGAAGCGCTCCACAATATACCCGTTGTTCTTGAGTAAGAGGCGGTGAGTGGAGTGTGTAGAAACGGAGCAAATGCGTGTAGCTCTATTAATAGGGCATTTAATAAGATTAATCTTGTAGGATCTGAGGCTAAAAGAGTACCAACGCATATACAAGCCAGTTAACGTGGGCTTACGGTAAATCGAGGTGACAAAGGTAGAAGCCTGTCTATGAACTAGAACGCCTGAAAAGGGCAATGTGGATGTCAACACTGTTTTCCATGGTGTACTCGACTTCACAGTCACAATTTGATTCTAAGTCTTGCAAGAAGTATGATTGAGTATTGGTTACATGCCTATTCTCTTTCCTTTCTCACTTTTATTACAGTATGATCTTCCCGAACTGAAAAAGATCTGTGATAGTTGGATGCAGTTGAATCTTATACCATTTGTAAGTATGCTCTTGCTCTCTAAACAAGAGACATCTTGCGAATCACCTCCAATTTAGCAGATTGCAGAATCATTACTGTAGGCATTACAGACGTATACATCAGTGAACCGAGGAGAAATGATACAAACAGACAAAACGATACAAAATACATATGAGATGATTCATTGCAAAGTGGCACGAAAACAGTTGTTAGTGTAGTGGCTAGGGCAAAACCAATAACAAACTATCATTTTAGCATGTGTTTACGCCTAGAACGGGTTTTTTGGGGGTGGGTGGAGGGTTGGTATGTGGCATACGCGATTTCGAGCGTACCCTATTGCCCAGCCAGAATGAGCAATATCCTAGAGAGAGAGAGCACATTTACAGGAGTGGCTTCCCGTTGCCTTCGGCAACCGATAGTCTCTATATCGGACTCGGCGGGACTCGAACCCACAACCTCTAGCATGCGAGTCCGACTCCTTAAACAATAGACCACGGCGGCTCTAGAACGTTTTACATCTGCACAAAAATGTGAAAATTTCTCGCTACCATTTTAAATGATTTGTTTCCCAAATAAGCTCTTCCTTATAAACCATCACCCCATCTATTTTGACAATGTTCAAAGAAAAAGGCTTGTGGTAACCATTGTTTAAAGGCCTCCTGCTTTTTGCCTATGATTACAAGGAAGTTTCTATTGTAACAAGAAGCACTGTCTGTTTTTGTCAGTCTGCAAGCTTTTCTCTGACTTGTTTGTGTTGTTTATAGCGTTCTCTACAATGTTTATATCTGCTTGAATCATCAAAACTTAATATCATGATTGCATTTTTATATAAAGGCAGCGATTGTACTTGATTTGATTATTTGGTGCTAAATGTGCTGATTAGGTATCGTACTCCGATGTCCTGGAAATCTTAACATTCACAAAAGTGTTAAAGTCTCGATATAGTCTGAAATTTAATTCTGAATCACCATAGGGTAGTTCACCAACACGAGGATATTTCTGTTTCCATGATTACACCGTTTGATACATTCCTTTTTCTTGTACCGTGTGTAATGACACAGTACATAGATTTATTTACATGGCATATTTTTGCATAATTCCAAACTTGAAAACATGTTTTTGCTTTGAACGTCGTGTTTATGATTTAGGTGTTCCTTTATCATATTCAATCTACTTTTGTTTCTCTTCATTGCAGCATGTTGTTCCTTTTATTGTTTTAGATGTCTCATGGCCTAAGCCTTGCAAATTTATCCCCTGATCTGTTGGAGAATATCTTGCAGTCACCTCGGTAACAAGGTTTTCAATATCTTTGTCCTATCCATGCGTAAATTATCAAGATACATTTATCATCCAACGAAGACTTAATTGTACACCATTTGAGAAAATGTCTTTAATAGTTGACACTTTTCACCTACATGTTTTCTGAATTTCGGGTGTAAGACGTTATTTTCTTTATAATACAAGGTAACTCCGTTACCAATCACGATTTATGAAGGAACTAGATAGATTTTGTGGTAACGAAAGTTACAAAAAACTGTAGTTTAGAGAAATGGACAATTCAAACATTTACCCTTGCTGAATTATTTTCATTCTCAATGCATTGCCATTCTAGATTTCCTATCAGTCACGAAAGTACTGATGTTGTTATAATGTGACATATTTCACCCATGTGATGCCGGTTTTTGCAGATAGTGACCGGCAAAAAGTCAATCATAACCTAGGAACGATTTATATTCCACCGAAAGGAATGATCTATGATTATGCTTTTGTGATATGGCTACTGAGTTACTTTGTGTGAAGTACAATATACTTCGATGACTGTTAACTTCTTGTTTTGTACCGTTTCCATAATTCTGCATCTATTTTCTCTAATTATAGATTATTTGTCTACAATGAATACTCTGTGTATAAACTCCTTTGTCGCTGGATATTCGTACAACAACAGCCCACGGTTAAGGTAATTACCACATAATATTGTAAGTCGATGTTTGACAAGGAATGAAGATTGGACAACTCCCTTCATTGTGCTTTTGCACCTCCCCTCCTCCTCTTCCAAATGAAATATGTTTAATTATTTAAGATATATATTTGGTGAAAGTATTGACAGGTCTTTGCAACTAACGCGAAGAAAAGTAATAATCCTCACAATTTGATTATGTTTTATATCTGGGGGTGGGGGGTGGGGTGGCGGGTTGAGGAGTAGTTTTTATCCATTTATGCAAGGTCAGTAGGCCTTTTTATAACTGTTTTCAATACCTTTGCCACACCTTATCTCGTCGCTTTTGATGCTCTTCTTGAAATTGATCCGCTGCAGCTTCCTCCAACTTTGACTTCGTTCATCATATGCCTTACCCATACTTGACGAGATGTAGTGTGTATTATTATTGATGATCTTCAAATCAATTACCGACTATAATATTATTGACGAATAATATAAATAATTATGATCTTTGTTGCTTGATAATTCCAGTGCTACCTTGCTTTGATCTTAGATTAAATAATTTTGGCCAGAAAGTAATATTGAAAGATTCATCTAGTGTTACTGAGCATTTGCAATCATTGTTTATCATTATCGATCGCAAAACGTAACTGCTCACATGTATTTTCAGTGAAAGAAACTGGACAATTTTGCTATTTTACATGGACTTGTTTCTCCTACGATTTTACTGGGCGGGGAAAGCCCCTCCCCACATGCAACTTTGTAACCCGAATTCACCACGTACTGCATTTTGGTGTAACATGACTACTATCTGTTGTTATTTAAAAGGTATCAACGTGTGGATGTACAATATTTTTGGGTTTTCATTGGTTGATAGATCTTGTGTACCAGAGTTATGGATAAACATTATGTTTCCAGCAATCTTTTTCTGACTTTAAATTGTGCATTCAAGTTAAGATCTCTTCGTCATAGTATGTTAAAGATTTTCAGTTGTGTTAAGTTGTCAACAGACAAAATGATTATAAAGTTGTTTGCATATTTGTTTAAATAACATATCTTAAAGGATGAATTTGGCCCTGAAGATAGCGCCTCGAAATTCCATCTTGGCCTTTTTATACCACAGTTCCATTTTCAGAGGCATAGTTCAAGCTGAAATGATATATATTCCATATTTTGGCAGGTTGTGGGGATGGGGAGCAGAATACGGTCACGTAGGAAATCGTCAGCGTTCGTTTAAGTGGTCAGTTTATACACTGATGTTAAATAGGAGATTCTCAGAAGAGGAATGACATGCAAATGCGGCTAAAGAGGAGAAGTGGATTTAGGAGAGGATCAGTTGATACAGGAATCAAAGATGTTACATTAAAACCCCTTGGTGGCTTGTCTTTTTAGGTGTCAAGGGCTAACGTGCTCGTCTGAAAAACGGTTGAAAAGTATTCAACTTGATGTGATAATGCCAACATCACATCCAGACGAAAGTTGCTCCTTGAAACTAACATACTTTTTCAGTTAGGAAAAAATCGATTAAACACGGGAACCACGGTGATTTTAAACTTACGCATTGCGACCACATATTCAAGAGTTTGGCAGTAAACATGATCTTCATGACAGTTACAGTCTTTCTGTCTAGATTCTCTTTCCATACTCTGTGTGTTCTTGGTCTTGAGGTCATCATAGCAGCTAATTTTTGGGATTTCTGGTACTAACTGTAGGGTGCATGATGTATTATGTCTATGATAATTTATCATCTATGATCAGGAAATCAGTTTTTTAATTTGAATTTATCAAAACACTCCCCTAGTCAATGAGGTAATCGTAGCTAAAATTTCATACTCCAGGATTTTGACAAGCGGGAGATTAGAATGAGAGCGGGGACAATGGTGAAATAGTTCTGGAAAAATTATTTGCGGGGAAGGAGAGAAAATAGAATAGCATTTCTATCAATATTTTATCATAGAAAAGTAGTTGATTTGAATGTAAAAATGTGATAATGTTATACCTGAGAATATCAAACCAATTTTGGTAGAGGGACGGGAAAGTAAAAACTTTGTCAATATTCCTGGAAGACTAATGCCAAAGCGATTAAACCCCACTGGTTTAGAGCATATTTATAGTTCACTGAATCGCCAAGTACAGTATAGCTACATTCTCTTTACATTCATGTCTTTTCAGTTGATGCCATCTTGGGATACAATCGTGACCTGGTTTATGAGGTAAACATAATAGAAGATATATCTGAACAATACTTGATTCCTAATTCTGTTGAGATCTTCCGAAAGTAACCCCAGCCATAACCTTGAGTTTACAATGCCTTCTGTCGTTAAGAAATTTTGTAATTTGTTTAGAGTTCGTGCTTAAAGTAGTAATAGTCAAACAAAGTAACTGAGTTGTGAAATACGTTGGAGCACGAGTGGGGTTTTTTGCATTACCGAGTACTTCTTACGTGAATAAATATCTACTCTGCTATTCATTCGCCACTTTGTATTTTTATTAAAGTTAAATTCGTAAATCTCCCAAGAAGAGTTACTCATATTTGCGTCTTTTCCGTCGGCAGATATAGCCTAATATGGATGACACTTGACACGATTATGTTTTAACATAAAAGATCTTTTCAAAATAGTTAATTAAGTAAATAAGTAAAAAATAAGTTTTTAGTTATGATGCCAAATCCAGCTAACGCCAGCACTTTTTTGCTTGTTGTCATCACATATTAAGAAAGACTCGGTAGTCATACAGAAACGAACATTTTTGAGAACAAATTGAGAACCGGCGGCGATAGAGTTGTCATTGATCACTTATTTTGTTTCTGAAAAAATGTTTTTAATAATGATCTATCAAAACTCTACAAACTATGTACATTGTGCTAATAATGACATCATGTTCATGACCCAATATTTCTTTGTTTTTCTTATTCTATTTTTATACTTGCCGAGGTACACGAGATTTAAAAACGATAATGTTTGTATATGGTGAGATATTGTAAGTCTGCGCATGTAAGAGAGTGAACATGGGTTATAATTGCCTAAGCCTATGAAACATTCAAGTATTCAGTAATGGGATGGGTTTTTTTTGGGGGGGGGGGGGGGTTGTTGGCTTTCATCATTTTATTCTCAATCCTTCTTGCATGCTCACTGGGTCTCGATTCAAACTTGCGCTTGGCAGAAGATGTATACGAGATAGATTGAGGCTTTTTTGGGTTGCATACGGAGTAGAAATGGTGTTTATTAGCCAATACCCGTTGGATGAGTAGTATCCAATGTTTTCTGAGGTGAGAATGGGTCAGAGTGCATTCGTAATGATACAGCATGGTTTATTTTTATCACTGTCTAGCTTATTGAATCGCCTTGGATAATCTTTCTCTTGAATTGATCTCTGATGTTTGTTGCAACTCCAGCTGCCCTACGATTTATTACGTTAATCAGCAACTTTCATTTTGTAATTTGTTGTATATAAGTCTTCCTTATTATCAAAAGTTATATTCCTTATATTTCTTATATTTCCAAGTATAAAAAGGCATTCATTTTGTTTGACTTTTTGAAACATTCTTTCAGGTCACTATTGAACACATTCACCCTAATTTTTTAAGGAGGAAGGGTGCTTATAAGCTTTGACTTTATGAGATTTTGTGGTAGGAAGCCTCCTGGAGTTTTTAGGATATCTGGGCCCAGTTTCACGGTTGTCCCTAAGTTCTGGGTGAGCATTTAACTTGAAGTGTAGGTGAGCACTTAACTTGAAGTGTAGGTGAGCACCTGAAATTAACTGAGTTTCTCTTTGATCCGTAAAGCTAGGTGCTCACGTAACTGACGTAGGTGTGAAGCACCTAAACGCCTTACTTACGTGGGCAAGCATATTTAGGTCTGATCGCGAGGTCACTTAACCGCTCATTTTGCATTTCTCGATTTGAATTTCTTAAATACGCTCGAAACGCTGCCCTTTGCAAAACATTATGTTCTCGATTGACTATGTGAAAGTCAGTTTAAGGAAAGAAAATACCCTTTTTGACTTACGAAATGATCTGGAATTCAAAGCACAACTTCTTTTCACGAGGGAAGATGTATCTGTATTGCCTGAATAATCAGCAACTTTCATCAGATTGAAACCGACCAAATATTAAGTTATGGACATTACCAGTTTAAATTCAACGTGCCATAGTTTTACTATTTTTGTTGTACTTGTCTTCAAGTCACTGAGGCCTTGAGGTTCTAGTCATGGTACTAGATATGCACCAACATCCAGTTCCGGTATTAAAAGTGAACCTTTTTAGAAGCTTTCCCGAGTAGTTACAAGAGAATTCCGTGACTATTTTGGAGCAGATTGGTCCAACCGTTTGGCTGTACATCGAGGACATGCACACATAAACACAGAGGATGAAAATTATTTGTATAGATTGCTTACTATATTTATTTTCTTTTTAATAACTAAACCGAGTAGAGGGCAAATGAAAAGAGTTAACTGATTGTATACTTATATGTATGCAGTCTTTATGCAAAATTATGCAGTTTTTGTGATTAATTTATTTATAATATACATATACGTGACATGAGATAGAGAGATAATCAAATAAAAGACAAATCAAGTCACCACAGAGTATTTTTGCAAACTCATTATACATTCTCATTGTGCCTCTTTTTAATAAACTTACACCAGGACCGGAAATGGGTGTGGCCCTTTTCACCCATCGTTGCATAGCAAGCTTTTAGATAATGTTTTAAATGTCAGCAAGGTAGAGTTTGCAGGATGAGAGATTCAGAGTTTAAAATCGTTAGAAGTTGATTCAGCCCCCCCCCCCTCCCCACTTACACGAATAGGGTTAAGATTGCCAATCAATCAATCAATCAAGTGTCTGAAAATTTTTTTCAATTGTCAGAGTTAATAAGTGAAACTGGCGATTGGTTTCGTTAAATTGCCTCTTACTTTACTCTATTATTGTTAGCCCTAAGCTTAAAATATGATTTGATAGCTTTTTAGTTGACAGATGTAACTTTTAGTAAGATAGTGTTTGTTCTCATTGCAGCATCCCGAAGACAAGTTCATTCTTGACTACGTGTGAGGTAAGCAGATTGTTAAGTTCGTTACGCTAAAACTGTGGAGACTGTGGGACAAGGAGGTGCAATCCACTTTTGACTTTGAATTCTAATTAAATACTCAAGTTGTTGAGCTTAAAATTGTTTGCAGTATACAGCAGGGTGACACAAGCAATTAACAGGGCACAACGTCCATAATAGTGGCAGACGCTATTAACGTTCTATGGACATAGAAATAGAAAGTCTGTGAAGAACGTGGAAAATCTTTATACAAAGCGCAAAGAACATAATGCTGATAATGTACAGTGTCTGATTTTAACCATTGTATTCACTCGATACAGCCGTTAAAGACTGTTAGAATTCTTATTGACTTTCACCACAAATAAGAGGGTCACGAGCTTACCGTTTGACATTATGACCACAATCACCTAATCTCGAATCCTTTTACAAGCAAAGCCCAACACAATGCATAAAACAGCGACTTCTTAACGTAAGAAATAATACGTTTAAAAAAAAGGGATGGAAGTAAACGCAATAGTCACATGCGAAAACAAGAAAAACCGCCTCTTTAATGTGCAATAGTAAACTTGACAGCTGTTGAAGTTTTTGCCCAAGAAATTAGGAAATAGGAACATGATTACAAAACCATACCATAGCGCGCAGTTATTAGTAAATTATATGCAACTACCCCGGTCAAATTTTGAAAATTGTCATGAACATGCTTGTGCCGACCTAACATTGTGGCAATCACCCTTCCAATATTGATACTTGACCTCTGCGCCCACTATTGCTATTCAAAAGTAAATAGTTTTTGCACTCTTATGTTTGACAAACTTTTGCCCCCCCCCCCTTTCCCTCCCTATACAAATTCTGATCGTGGGCGCTTGGACATCAGCATATACCTTGTTGAACTAACGTCGGTTTTTGTATGATTTAATACTGATTGAGGTCAATGTACCATCTAACTTTGAATTGCAATAAATTTCCAGACCGTCTAATAGTTGTTTGAATGCTTTGATGGTACATACCTTGGTTACTGCATGTAAATTTTGCGCTATAGGCAATCTGTTTTTGTTTTCTTAGGGAGAAGAATATGCTCCGCTATTCAATTTACTCCGACTCAATGGGATCACAGATTGTGAGTTATAATCCTTGCTTATATCTTTTTACGTTTATTTTTCAAACTAGGATGTTTGAACCTTCCTATCATGGAGAGAAATGCAACTGTCGAACCTGGTTGCTATACCTACAACATATCTAGTATTTGCAGCGTTTTTTGTACCGTAAATTATGTCTATTCATCCTATCAATAAAGAAAACTCAAACCAAAATTAAACTACGTAATAATTGTTTGATTCTTCGTTGCCAGCGTGCCATCTTGAGGAAATGCAGAAGATGAATATTGTACCTATTACCAGAATGCTACGAGTGTTCAGCGACCACTATTATGCGGTACGTACAAACTCAAACCTTTTGGCATGAACTTAATAGTTTTGCTTCCTTTCCTGAGAAATAAAAGTTGGTTGACTTTAGGAAGTTATTGCCACTAGACAAGGCTTCAGAGAGTGAAATATGGCCTTTCTTGCTAATCGTAGATTTGGGCCTGTGCGGCAGCTTTGGTTTGGCGCTATCCAATTAAATCAGGTTATTGTAATCTTTCATTTCTTGGAAGGAACTCAGGGTGTTATCTATTGTAATGCACTTTAAATACGGAGAGTATATAATTGATTTAAGTCTGGAATTTACTTTAGCAAAGTGAAAATATTTCACCACCGAGATTCGAACCCTGGACCTACGCTATAGCAACGTGTTGCTCTACCGACTATAGCTATGGTGGCTCGGTTATGCCAGACTTCACTAATCTCTTGTCGCCATATTAGCCCTCAATGATCCACCGGTGGACATCGAAATCCTGCTTTACGCAATTTTGAAACCTGCTTCTCTATGCCGTGGGACGGCTGCCATCCGAACCATCAATCTGTTCACTGAAAATAACAAAGCATTTTATCTCTGGAAAAGACGGAGATAGGGGAGTTCGGTATATTTTATAAAATTTAATAGTAGGGGAGCTTGGCAAATTGGACCCGAAGTAATAGAACACAAGAGAAGTCCCTTATCTATCCTTTTCTTAGTCCACTTTCTCTACCCTCCTCTTTAAACTTCTGCGGGCGTCATCATAAATGACAGATCTCAACTTTGTTCGATGCGGGAGGAATGATAAACTCATTTCATGGGAGATGGCCACGCTGATCCAAAAATTATGCGTCCCTGTCAAAGTCTTCATCGGCATAGACTATTGTGGTGTGGTCAGGCTATTCAGTGCTGGCCAGATTATTGTGGCTGGCCCCAGCCTTAATGTTTACAATTCGTTATATGATAAGACAATGGGTAGATTTTTGATAGTAGGGGAAGTTGGGATATATGAAACTTTATTTTAGTTGTGCTTAAAGGGATTTCCGTGACAGATTTTAATAGTAGGGGACGTTGCAATGATAGAATAATAAGGTTGGCACATTCTGTAAAATTAAGTAGTAGGAGGGTAGTGAATAAGCTTGGGGATCTCGGCAAAATGTCACACAATTAATAGGGCGGATCACCGTCTATTCCGGAGAAAAGAGTATCTTCAATACGAAAGGATTTTACTTTTTTATTGTATGTTTTGAAAATGATATTTCATTTTTCCAATAAATTTCAGATATATTTCAAATCGCCTCTTCTCAAAGAATCGAGTTCATAACTGACTTTGAATAGAATGCCCACTTGACACTGTGTCTCGTGTTTTGTAGAATTGTAGTATAAGCAAAAATATATTTTAACAGATATTAAAATAAACAAATTTGCAAATGATAGTTTATAATTCCTATTTTTCATATTGTAGCTTCAAGGTGGTGGTGATATGTCTCTGCTGGCAAGATTTGAATCAAGTGCCGTACGGTATGGATACTTACTAAGCGAACAGGTACGGAAACCATTCATTACTTTCTTTGTAGTTGAAAGCGAACGTATACACCTAAAGTTGAAACTCCTTACTAGGCAAATGCCAGTATCCTGACGTTCCTCGAGTCAGTTTCTGTGCATCTTCTAGCGGTAGCAAAATTGTAAATAGCGGTAGGAAAATTATAAATAGAGTATTGAACAAGTTATAGTCATTTTGTATTTATTAAGTATAGTGCGGAAGTGGAAAAGGTATGTGTATGTTTATTAGTTAAGCCAAGCAATACACCAAGAGATTCAATAACTAAAATCTTTAAATGAATTATTTTTTTTTTTTGGTTTGTTTTGTGGTACAAATGAAGGGTTGTTTTTCTAACTTGTTTGCAGAGGGTGCCTTAATTTTAAGAAGAATCGATGAGATTAAAAGGTACCAAGAGTAACCAGCTCTGATGATTCAAAACGAAATATAAAAATCAAGGGCGGCCTGTATTATATAAAACAACATAAACTGATACCTCAGTGAGAGAAGAGTCTTTGCACGATTTTGCAGTTATAGTTACGGGATTTCATAATATTGTTGTTTTTTCTGATAAAATATTTTGTGGAATTTTCACTTTTTGTTGCGTCCGGATTGTTGCAGTTATACTTTCAAACTTTTCAATCGTCATCCACCGCTGTTGTCATATATTGTTACTTTGCGTTTAAGTGGTTTTTTCCTCGAGGTAACTCGACGAGAGTATCTGATTTGGTAGGAGGACAGTGATAGGAAAACTTTTCAATGTTTATTCACCAAGATGTCTTTAGGTAATTTGTACAGTACCACATAACCAGGACATTTTGTTACCCTCCCCAAATTATAACACGATCCAACTGAATATTTGTTGTTTATGATTCGCTAAAAAATGCAATCCACTGATAAATACATAATTTAATCATCTCCATATTCTAATTTATTATTATTCTCTCATGAAAAGCAAATTTATGAAAGATGGAAATTGCGACGCGCATTTTGTCTTTTGAGCTGTTTATTTGTCAAGATAAAGGCCTTTTCTTTATCACTTCGTCTTCATATTTGCTTCTACAGGCTGGATCTTATTCGAAAGTGATATCATTACATGGATTTTACTTTGAGTTGGTGTCATTCGTTGACCAAGATGGTTTGATTGAAATCTTTTTCAGGGTTAGTAAATATCGATCGTTATCACTTATGATTTATTGTGGTACCACTTGATCTTCATGTTTTGATATTGACTCTGTTTTCCTTACTTAAGTTAAGTTTTGTTTAGTTATAGTCCAGTTTGATACGTTTGTTTGATAACACAGGCAATCAACAATAATTTCTTTCAGTCATGATAGCAGGTCACCTGGTGTTAGGTTGCTTCGCTCCTTCATATCAGCCAGCTGTGTGCCATTACGTTTGTTGTGCATCTGAATTAAGTGTCTGTTTTTAGTATATTCTAATCCAAGCAATAGAATGTGAAAGACATACACAGAAGAACTTGTCCGCACACTTCAACCTCTGTCTCACCGTGGACACATTGCATCTTTAAGTCTTTTCTACAGGTACTACTTTGGTAAGTGTTCTTTGGAGTTAGCAGAGTTAGTTCCTCTTCCCCTCATCAGGTAAAGGTCTACTCAGTATGCTGAATCTCTGCATGACTTTTCTGTTTGTATTCCTAAAACAAACAGAAAATTCTATCTTGAGTCGTAGTCTTTTTCTGAGCTGCGTTCGAGAGATACTTCTCCCATCTTCAGGCTGTTGGACTTCGAACTGCTTTGCTGATTTATGTTGTTCGTTTGCGGACACCCGATGAAGTAAGGATCGAATTTGTTGGATAAGTGGCGCCATGATGATTTTGTGTTCCTTCTGTTTTCCGCGATAGTGCTGGTAGCCATATGTGTTGCAGGTTGTATGATATGTTTGTTGGTCGCTCAGTTAATTTATTTTGACTTGCAAATATAAAATCTGATATTGCAATCTGAAATCGTGCTGGAATAAAAAGCTCCTAAGCATGATCATCGGTTTCTAAACCAGGTTAGTGTTCTTACTACAGGTACAAAATGCTACCTAAAAGTTAATGGACAAATCGTTTCGCCCATGCAAATTTCAAGAAGTTAGAAAGGATAAATCTTTCAAAAGTATAACAATATAAACCAAATTACGTTTGCAGAGGTGCTATTTCTGGTTCCCACTTCTTTAAGTTTGTCAGAACTGAGCCATCAACAAGATGATGGAGGCTAATCTGCAAGCAGAATATGTGTTTTTGCGCAGGATGCTGCTGAACTTCTATGGATAAAAAAGTGTCAGACTACGAGCTAGTAGGCCGGACTGGGACACTTCGAGAATTAATCTTTACACTCACGTAGAAATACACAGAACGTTAGAGAATTTTGCATTAACAGGTTGCACTTGGGGAAAGCATATGAGAGAGCGACAACGACGGACATTTTGTGGGTGGGGTGAAGGAGTGAAAGGTTTTCTAACACCGAAGCTCCTCCTGATCTTGTAGCACTGAAGAAAGGGACCCCCCTATACGTCGGAAGTCTGGTGAGGCAGTCTAATTGATTGGTTGATCGATTCGTTGATAATGTGGCACATATCATTATAGCAAATGTAATATTTGCATTCTTGGTAGTATGACAATCTAATAGACCCACGCATCAGCCAGTTCTCAAGGCTCTCCTTCCGTATTTACTGGTAAAGTGTTCGGATTCTGGTTTTATCTATCTGTTCTTTTCTGTCCCGTCTTCATTTGAGAAGGGCTGCAAAAAGTAATAGGAACAAGCAGGTCCTAGCTAAGTATAGTGCAGCATTTCAAATTTTAATATTCGTCTGACATCATTATGCTATTAACTTCGTTTCATGCTGGGTTACTACCACATTTTCTTCATTATCTATTGGTACCATTTATTACTCTCGAGTTTAATCCTTATCTCTCTCTCACGCAGAGGCTGAAGCCTAGCGATTCGATGCTGACGTTTCGTGTTTGTGAGAGACAAACATTTTCTATGCGACAGGACAGAGAGGTAGCGTTATATATATATATACACACAAAAGTTTTTACCATTGAGCTTTAGTTATTTGTTCCTCGGTAACAATAAAAGGGGGGCTCGAATTATCGATTGGCTGATTTTAAAGAGCCAGGAATCAGGAGTAGTTATTTTCACTGCACAAAACTAAGTTCACTTCAAAAGACAGTTTTCTGCATGTTAAAAAATAAACCTTGTCAGTCTTAAAGAAGAATAGAGCTTACTTGCTACGTATTACCTATAGATCTGATAAGTTATGGTCTTACTCTTGTAATCCAATAACTACGTAGCGGCTTGCACCTCCCAAACCTTATATTCTTTTCACGGACCAATCTGGAATTGTCATTTTTGCTTATTATTTTGCGCTTCCCAGATACAATTTTTGGTTCTCACCTTATAAGAGTTAAGTAAATTCATACTTTTAAGTGTCATTTGTCACTGCGTGTAATGAAGGCAATAGGAAAAAACTAGATTGCATGTTGCATCTAAGATTAGTATGATTTAACTGAGCATAATTTTTTCTTATAACAATTCGCTTTAAAAGAGCCATCGATGTCCTTACAACGTATACTGTAATTAGTCGGTTAACCACACGTTGCACTTATTTCCCCACTCAAAATTTTTAGAGATGAGCTTATTCGGGGTTGCGTTTTACAGTTACAATTGTGTATCTAAATGGTAGTCTAGAATATTGATATATTTGTTCTCCACTATTACCTGGGGGTGCGCTTATTACAAATTTGTGCTCGGAACGGATGCGCTTATTCGGGGGTGCGCTTACTCGAATAGGGTGCAGTAAATCGAATACGATAAGTACGGTATGCAGCATTATTTCTGGTTTCATATGCGTCATTGTATTCTGAGAGTCGTTTTAGTTTAACTGAAGTATATGTTAGATATTTGCTCCTGGATCATGAAAAGTCTGTCTATAAGCTACGTTTGAATCCTTCTTGTTGATTTTTTCTAATTAGTGTGTTTATGTATTTACGAATTTTTTAAAAAATTTTCATTCAAAGGTGAGATACGCGATAAATGTTCAGTGGATGGAAAATAAGCAATATCACAGAAAATCAATAGGTGCGATATGTGCATTTTTTGTATCTGCCGGTATTCAATATCAACGAATGCTTACTTTACTTTTATAAGGTTGTAAACGCCATTTCTCTGAGTTTCACCCACTTTTATGGAGTCAAACATCGAAATATCAATTATCGAAAAATTAATTAATCAATTAACAACTCCATGAACAAGAGCACGACCTTTGACCGCCTCTTTTTTATGTATCAAAAAAGAGATTAACTACTTATCGAACTGCTCTCTTATAATCGATATGAAGGAGGTAAAATAGGACCTAAAATAACGAACTATGAATAAAGAAATAAAGTCCACCTCGTTTGCTGTTCCTCGTATCAAAGCCCTCAGTACTGATAAAGCATTGTAGGTTGTGAAATCTTAAATCATTAAATGTTTCCATGTTGACGGTCCGTTTTTCAGATTTATTTTTATTTTCCCGAAATGTATGAAGATACTGATTAAGGATAAAGTCTTATAATTTCTTTGGCTTTAAAATATGTCTTGTCAAAATGTTAAATTCTTTTATTTTCATTTTCATTTTCATTTATCTTCGACAGATTACTTGTCTATAGAGTTTTCTATTGCATCACGGCCACGTTTTGTTATCATAGAAGTACGCTTTCGATCTTGTATTTGTCGGAACAACTGCTGCTAGTTTTATTGATTCCTACTTTAAATGCAGAGGCACACTTATTTTTTCTGTTCTTGTATGATATTCCATTCGAATAGATTTACAGTGAATTATTTTTATTAGAAAATGAAATATTTTCTATTTGAAATTGATGGTCACTCGATCTCTTGAAGGTCCTATATCTCAATGCTTTGGATTTGGCTCAAAAGCTGCAGAAAGTCGCGTAAGTACTTTCTTTTAAGTAAATAAATGGCCAGTCTGACATTATATGTATTGCGTTGTCTAGTCTGATATTTTTTGGAATGTGCCACGCATGCGACGCAGATCCAATTCAGCTGCTTAAATGCGTTACGGCCTTAGCATCTGCATGAAGAGTGATGACCTGACCAGTTTGTATCTTCATTTTTTTCTTATTTGTCGAGCTGCTTGACTCAAATTAGCGGCTGTTTGAAAGTGATCCACAGAAATCAGTCAATAGGAAGATTTTAGCAGTTTTTGGTGTTGAGCTATAACTGAGCTATTCGTATGGGGGCAAGTCTGCGTTCAAATAGTTCGTGTATGTAACTTGCGAAGATAAACCCCTTATACTAATTTCACCCACCTCTGTTATGTTAATATCCGATTCATGTCACTTCATCGTTGCGTGTTCATGTGTAGTAAAGGCATTCAGCTAATGTGTCATCGAAACCTACCTCTCCTTCGTGTATGAGAGGTAAAAAGCGCCAAATCTCTTTACGAGAATCGACAGCGATTGAAAGTTGCTGTACTTGAAATATGATGAGCTTAATAAGCCGACCATAAGAACAAGGATGATAGAGGCCTGTCAGTACAAGGCCTATCATGATCACAAAACTAAACGAAGTGCATCCACGGCACTGACGCTTCCCATCATAAGCCTTGCAAATCATGCCTTCACTGGATGTCAGTATGACATCAACTTCTAACTGCAATAATTCGCTACCCTAAGGTATTAAATGGACGAACAGCCGCAAAATCAAACTGGAACGGTGCTACTAATTTTAAATCTCACGAAGGATACACAATGGAGATGCACTTGACTGAATTTCGGGGTTGCCCTTATTTCAAATTATAAACAGTCGACGTCACAGATGTTTTCAATATCTTTTCCTGATGCACCATGGTATTTTTGGAGAACTGCAAATACAGGAAATGTTCGACCTTGTATAGATGTGTGTCGGTGAATATCGATTTCATTATATCCGCCTAGTGCAAATTTAGGTAAACGTGAAGTTACTACTGCTTGTCATACGAAAGTTCATTGCTGGCAAACAAGAAATGCCGACAAAAGATTTTGCAATTTTAACATGCTTTGAAAAGGTCTTAAATTTGATTTATACTAACAGTAACTACGATTTAAGTTATTATTCTTGATCTTTAACTTTAAACATCTCTTATCATGCAGAAACTGAAGTTCCCGCGCTCAAGACGAATGTTGTTCGTTTCCTATTATCTACTATTACCACCTTCTTAAACCGCGGAAAATATCAATGACCTAAACGTTATAATTGCAGAAATCCAGGAAGACTGTTTGTATACATACTTGCGTATTCTTTTATACGCTCCATTCAAAGAAATGGTTGAAATGGATGTACGAAATCGACGAATTAGCTTTGGTAACCAACTAAAATTGTATTGTACTGCTTTTAAATGAATCGATGCAATGCAAGATGATATGGTAATGGCAAAAATGTATGCATTATTAAATATAGCTTGTAAATTAAAGCTGAAATGTGTTTTACGCTTAACATCCATCGCTGTACACCAAAATTAGGATTTCTTGTAAGAAAAAAGTCATGGAAACAGAAAATTACTTTTTACAATTGCTACACTATGTGTGTTTTTTGTTTCAAGTAGATTTTATATGACTGATATTCACTTTCCCCTCATCCTTTTACTTCTAGAATCTCGCCCGTTCTAGCAGTTTCAAAAATATTCATGTTAAAATAGAGTGTTTTGTTGAGGAAATATCACTGTTCAATGCACTGTTTCATCGCATTTGAAGAGATCAAAGATTAAGTACTGTATTCAGATGAACAGCGTGATCACACTTGCCCTACTTAAGTCCCTGACTTCAGGTCAGGTTAGATACTGTTTGCTTTCTTATGCTTAAATAATACTACGAAGAAGCCGTTAACTATTTTATAGTATTGTGTTTACGTGAAGAAAATTTACCTAATAGCCAATAATGTTTTGATGAAAGGAACCTAAACGAAGCCTTCTCAGTTGTGTGAATATTTTTTGAGATTGAAGATTTAAACTGTGGTTTTGAAGTATAAACAGAGAAAGGATGATTTGCCCATGGGGAAGAAATTTGTGAATGATAACGACGTGTGCTACTGATATTCCACTGTACTTACCATATTTGCAATTCTTGTACTTCATTGAATGACAGATTTCTCTGCTTGAAGATGAACAAGCAAGGTAATTGTGAAGAGGAAAACTTTCCTTCTTATCTTTTACGGGACACCTCTGTGATCATATGGATGCATTCATTCTTGAAAGTAAAGAAAGGGTCACGACATGACAAGATTAAGCTACGAACAAACTTAAGAAGCTTTTCTTTTAGTCTCAAGTGAACGGAGAATTTTTAACCAAGTCACTGATTTTGTGTTACACATTCCTTTTATTGATAAGGAACGTAGTATTTAAGGGTGTTTATTGCTTATTTTAATAATTGATCGAAAAAGTATTCATTCATACTAAGTAAACTAATGATAGGTTTTTATTGCGACACTAATTGCCTGACGAGAAGCCAAGTCAATTTTTTTTGTTAGCATACGTAAGTGGAAA
This sequence comes from Carybdea cf. marsupialis auct. non (Linnaeus, 1758), assembly GCA_010016065.2. NCBI lineage: Eukaryota > Metazoa > Cnidaria > Cubozoa > Carybdeida > Carybdeidae > Carybdea > Carybdea cf. marsupialis auct. non (Linnaeus, 1758). Next base: position 6,458 of record JAAAKL020000936.1, on the reverse strand, counting down.
GGCAAAGAATATACTGTTTTAAGGGACCTATAAGCCGTCAATATCGAAATATTATTTTTCTTTAACTCCGGAACTTTTCTTTGCAATGCCTCTGTGGTATTGAAAGGATGTCCAAGCATTGTACTGATTATCGGTTGATCTGTCATGCAAACGTTGCAATTTTGGGTGGCAGTGGGTTTGGACCGAGATTTTTAGAAATGACTTACCCTCGCTACACTTAGATAGCACAGTCGTGTTCTCAGTAGGCCGTATATATCTACAGCGCACAAACCCATCTTGATTTGGGTGTGCAAATCATCTCCATCAATTGATTCATCATCTCTCTACCTTCGTCATAGCGTAATTTATCTCGTTGAAGCACACCAAACGAAGAACATTTTATTTCATTATTTTACTGCCTTATGTTGCAATTACTCATCTAGAAAAGTGTAATAAAACGTTATTGGTTATTCCATACTAGGATAATTTTAATCTGAACCCAACTGCAACGTTTGTATATGCATATATATTAGCTACAGATCTACATGAGATAGCAAAGTGCATAGAGAGACATAATCACTTTGAAAGTCCATAAAAAAATTCCATCTGTTAACTTTGGCACTGGCGCTGCGTTGGCGGCGGCAAGCAAGGAGTTCTAGCCACGGTATATCCATAACAGCGCCTCCCTTTTTATTCATCGCCTCCATTCACTACGGTCCTCAGCTAACCTTTCCCAGTCGTCCACTTTCATGCGCAAGGCTTTCATGTCATGCTTCACAACATTTGAAGCAAAGGAGCGGACTGTAACAAGCCTTTCACCGCAAAAGCGTACTTCAGCGAGCATTTCACCACTGGAGAGGACTACAGCGAGCACTTCACCTCTGAAGCGGAATGCAGCCTTTCATCACGGTTAAGGACTGTCTGGAGCCTTTCACCACAGTGCGCACTGAAGTGAGCCTTTCACCTCAGGAGCGGGCTGCAGCGAGCCTTTACTCCAGCCTATAATGCGCCATGAAGAGCATTTTATGGTACTCGTCCGTTGGTCATTCACGTTCCTTAGTCACTTAATCACATGTTACTTCAAGATATTTGGGGCTGTAATCCACATATAAGAAGCTTTACGTTCATGCCCTATATTACCTCTTCAGATATATTGAAGTACAATAATTGGTGCAGTTAAATCTTATTCGATTCTTGTTCACAAACAGTGCCTGGAACCCAGTTGCAGAATTTATTTTAGCAGATGGCCATGGCAATATGTCTCAAACAGGAAAACGAAGAAGGGTTCTGCTAGTTTAAAAAGCCACAACTATCTGCCTATTAACAAGATAACATCATCAAAATATTAATACTACCCCGGCGGCCATGTCGACATGACAGGGTTCAGTAGAGCCCTGTGACAAAATCAAAGAAGAGAAATTAATTGTGTCTTCAATTGATAATCTAGGGGAAATACGAAGTTTTAAAATGTAAATACGTACCCAGCACAACGCGAGTAGATGAAACACAATGAAAGTTATTTTATGAGCTTCGGTGTACCCTGCACTGCAAATTGAGCCAATAAATTCCATTAACTTTCTTATGTATGCTTAGAATTCTTCCTGCTCCAGAATGTCAGTAAGAATTTTGACTGCATCTCCCTTAAGAATCATTTCAATGGTTTGCAGTGTATCATTCTTATTTCCTTCAGGCCAGGCTTCTTTTTTCTTAAAATGCCGAATCATCAGCCCTAGAAAGGCTTCAGTCAATGCTTTATGGCAGTTCAATGCTCTCTCATAGTTCTCTAGCTTGCTCTGAATACTTGAGTACTTCCTGTACTGCACTGTATCGATTGATAGGCTCGTTTATAACTGGATAGTAGTCTCCAGTTGTCAACATCTTTGATTTGCTTACCTATTAGTCAGTGGCGGTTTTGAAGGGTGCGAGGCCCTAGGCCGAAAAAGTTTGCGGGGCCCTATGACGTCATGCATGGCAAGGAAGTTCAGACATGATCATACTGCGGAATTTCCGGAGTCATTTTATTCCTGCAGGTGGATACAGTTTCTAGTTTTCACTTACTTCCATGAGATTGATATGGGCAGTTAGACACATAATTTTTTCTTAGCATGGCCGCGCGGGGCCTCGGGCCATGGTCCTATCGGCTTCCCCCTAAAACCGCCACTGCTATTAATAAAGGAAAGCCCGACCTTGGCGGAAGAAACTGTTCTTGCACCACAGAGGTTATAAATCGCTGAATCTAATGGGCAATGATGCATAATCTGGAGTTGTAAAAAGCGACGGTGTCTTGAGATGCATTTTTCTTAGCAATCCGGATCCTCGGACTTGAACGCTGGAAAATATAAAAAGTCGGAACATGCGATGCTGTGTTAAAAGAAATGAATCTCTGTTTGGTGCGACTTCTGGATTGAATAGTTGTAGAAGAAGCAGTACTGCTCTTATGGATTTCTTGCATCATTATTCCGTTTGCTGTGTGGGCAGATACAGACCCATACAAATTGTTGACACAGGCATCAAAGTTATCACATGTCAGAGTGAAAAAGCGTAGGGACGGCAGGGTTTCTAAGTATCTGTGCCTTCAGTAGTGAATCCGATAAAATGAGAGATTCTGCAAGAGCAGTTTTAAGTTCAACAGAGAAGCAATAGTTTTCAAAATGCCCGGTGAGCGATATTATTTCTTTGTTCCAGAAGTCATGTGTAGTGTACATAGCGATAAGTGTATGTTTTGGAAGTTTCCATCTTCAGATGGTTACTGTGTGACAAATGTCTTGACCGATAGAATCAAAAAGGCTAGCTTTTTGACCTCAGTCTCAGCTCCTGAGGATATGGTTATGTGATTGCATTTTTCTAACAAACGGATTCACAGACCCCCGCTGTGTTCGTTTGAATCTCTACATTTCATATACTATATTTCCGTGTGATTTCAAGCCTCTACCATGCACTAGGAGAACGTTATATTAGTCAGTGTTTTACAATGATGCACCATAATAGTCGAAGTTTTCACTTGAGTAGATTTAGCGTGCCTTAATACGACGCCCGATTTGGCATATCCCATTTGAGTTTGGTGCATGCGAACATATAAACATGGAACACCCATACATTTAGCTACAATATGATACAAGTCTCGGAGGATCCTGGGGGTGACCCTATTTACCCCCAGACTGACTACCTCCAATCATCCACTTGTGAATGTAGACACCCTACTCTACGTAATTTGGGAAACTAGCCTCTTTGCTTGATGTGAGTTAAACATTGAAGGACTGCCATCCGGCCCATTATTTTGCCCAAAACTCATTGAAGTTAAAAAGTGTCATCGAGAAGAGATTGTATCCAAGGGTCGAATTCCGGTAGTGACATTTCCTCTTTCCTCTAGTATCTCCTCAGACCTGATATTGCAAATCCTCTCCTCTTGATAACAAATATATATCTGCTCTGATTTAGCAACTTATAAAGCCTGGTTGCTTCTGATCTTTTATTATGTTCCCTCCTTCAGTTTTTTATTCCCTATCAGCAACCCTTTAGAGTATTTTACCTTCATTACTTAGCCTGTGTAAAGAGATCAACAAAAATGTCTCCTAAACTGACAGGGCAGAAAATTTTCCCGTCACTTCAAGTCGTGCTTAAACAGAAATTCTGAATTAGTGCCCAAATCTGATTACAACAGGAATTATTCCTGTCGACGTTAATGATGAAATAGTACAACATGAAGACCACCGGGATGAATGAACAGTCAATGTGACCTAAGAGAGCTGGAAGTGGACGGGGGACTGTCTGCTTCACAGGATAATTTGCTAAATTAAGACAGTCTCTAGTACCATCAAATGTTCTGTTTTTCAAAGAGTGACAGGTAGGCCTAGTAGGTTATAGGAATATCAGTGTTTTTCTACACAAATTACATGGCATTTATGTTGTTCTCAATTTTTTCTCAATTCTCAAAAACATGATGATAAGAAGATTCAATTTGCTGACGATGACATGATAGCAAATCGAGTGCTGTAATGGATACCCGAAATAGATTAGTCACTCGTAACATCTCTCATGTTTCTTCACACTTCTTTGTTTCTAGTTGCCTTCACTACCCCAATCTCATCTATATTTTTACACTTACTAACTCTAATGATGTAGATTAGTTTTTGCCTTTCTTTTCTATGTTTACCTTCTTCTCGTCCCAGGTAGTATTTTTCTTTATTCCTTACCTTTGCACAAGACAAGTTTTTAAGATTCATGTACTTAATGAATCAATTACGTCGTGCCATCCGTCAAGTTGATAATGATACTGAGAGAACCGTTTTAGGAAACCTTTTTCTCCTCAAACTAAAGCTTGAAACTGTAGTACTCTTTCCGTATAACAAAAACATACGATATTTTATTTCGTTATTATTTCAGTATCAATCTAAAAACCGCATATTTTATAATTTCCGACAGTCGGCATCTCGCATTGCAAAGTTCTTACGCCATTTATAATTTGTCTGTTCTACTTGGATTACCGCCAGGGGGTCCATGGTCATTTACTACTTTAGTTTCCATTCAATATCCCTTTTAAGATAATGGGTATTTTACTAAACCAAGAGAGTCAGAAATGTTTCTCTGTCAGGTGTCATGGATGGAGCTTGCGTTGATAGATCTGTGCTTCTAGATCCTAGACGATCCTAGATTCTAGTAATCTAACAAGCATTATGTGCAGATATCCTATCGTGTAGGCATAAGCAGGAGGACTTGTGTAGCCCTTTTTCTCTTTTGCTATATACATTCATCAGCTTCATCAGCCGTTGTTGCACGTAGGCCTGCCCCATATCTGCCCAATGTCTTCAGTCTTGTGCAAGATGTTGCCAGTATGTTATTAGTTGAATTTATCAAGGTCATCGTGCCAAAGACTTAGACATTAAGTTATCCAAAATGCTTGAAGACATCCTAAACCCCCTGTTGATGTTCCTTTGAAAAAAAGGGCTTTCATCCATTTCCCTTAACTGCCGCATCTCTAAGCAGGCATGAAGCATACTATCATACTAAGAATATCAAAATGAAGGACTGCTTTGCCTCTACCTCTAATTTTTAGCGCTGTCTTCTTGCCTGTCTCTAAGCAAGCTTGGAGTAGATGAAGAGGGGAATATTTGAGATTCCCAGCACTTTGCGTGTGTGGTGAAGGGCGGGTGTGGTGTTGGTAGTGGTGCCAGTAGGTCCGCTGCTGTACTAACGCAAATAATTACGTGAGTAATTCCCAATTAAGTAAGAAAATTGGTAGAATTGTTGACTACTGCCATCTATTACACTTAGAAAACAAGTTTATTAATGGAATTGGAGGCGATGAGGTTACCACATAGCAATTGACAAGTACCTAAATACCATTAGACAATTAATCATTTGAATGTTAGCATTCAGAGCTGACAAAAGGCTTATTTTTCAATGTTTAATTGGTTGTCAAAAAAGAACTATGTGCAAAGACCTGTTTTTACATCCACTTTACATAATGTGTGTCCCTAAAATATTAATTTCAACTCTTTTTGATATAGGCATTCTGTGTTTGGGGATGCAGTTTATAACGGTGTCATTAGCAAAGTTTCAAACCCATTCTATCGAAATAAAATTGGGTAAATTGAAAGTAAAGTCAGTGAGAAACCTTTTCTATGGCGATCATCAACCTGGTTCACTGTGCTGGTCTTTTCAAATTCCAGTCATGTAAAGTCCAATTGCGGTGCAAATGAGGTCTTTGCTCGCCCGTTGAAAGTCCTATCATATCCCCCCTGCTACGTTTGCTCGTTCAAACCCCAAAACTAACCTTTCATACGCTTTTGAATATATAAAATTAACTTACGTTTTGCAACAAAAAAAGAAGTTCGTAATCCCAACTACTATAAGCAACCCTGCCATGAGAAACGTCTTCTTGAAACTATAAACTTCCGTTGTTGCCAAAAAATAGATGATCAATGAAGAAAGCGTTTATCAATAAAGCAACTTTGTATACCCAACACACATCTTTTGCATTTTAAACATGATTAAATGTCTTTAAACATTATAATTCTGAAATGTCATATGTATAGATGGAATGCAGATATGAAAATATAAAACCTCCTCCTTTACAAATACCATCATCTAACATTGAAGAAATATGGTCAGTCCACTGTTTTTTGTCTGCAAGTGGATGAGTTTAAATAAAATGTCAGAAGGACACTGCACTGTGATTGAGATTAAGATTAAACCTAATTCGTATTATTTTTTATCTTTTTTCACCAAGGTTCGGCTACTTCCGTTATCAACCTCTGATTCATTTCAAAGATACCGTTCAGACATCCACTCACTTGTGTAAGACCATTAAATGCAACACAGGATCGATCTTATCATGATTACGATAACAACTCGTGATTCCGATACCAACTCGTGATTCCGATAACAACTCGTGATTCCGATACCAACTCGTGATTCCGATAACAACTCGTGATTCCGAAAACGATTCCTGATCCTTATATTTTTATTTACCTTTGCAT
>JAAAKL020000935.1:0-34720 GCA_010016065.2 Carybdea cf. marsupialis auct. non (Linnaeus, 1758) | reverse complement strand
TCGGAGGAGAAGCAGTGCGATAGTGAAGGTGTGGCTGCTCTAAAGCCAGACAAGTATGGGGAAAATTTAATATAATATGAACAAAAAATGCAATCAAATACTTGTTTTGAACAATGAAATTCACAATACAGTAAATAGTGCTCTGTTGGAACTCTTAATATATTCCAAGTTCTAAATTTAGATGTGCTGAGTTCAATACAGAAAACTAGTTAAGAAAAAACATGTTTTACTCTCCAAAATGCAGGACACTTTTGCAATCCGTAGCTAATGATGGCATGCAATTTCATTGTCTATTACATAAGGAGGGTATGACGGTGAAAATCTCTTCTCTCTTTGTTGTTTGTAATTGTGTTTGTATATAAACCTGCATGAATATCCGTTATATTTGACATAAAGGTGATTTAGCAGATCATTTTTTTAACAAGGGTTTACAAAGAGAGGTGCAATAACGCCACCAGGATGAGTAGAGAAATTGTAGTTACGATATTCACGTGGGCGAGGAAATGGAGAACAAAGGTGTGCCTGACATTTTTGCTATAAGTGATCTTGGCATGATTTTAACATTGTTTTTTACGAATGAATAATTAACCTTTAAGGTGACATGTCATTCTTTTAAAGTCACCTTTTAATGACAAAGTTGCCTCACAGTTAGCTCGGGGAAGAACTTTTGTCATGCCAACGGATTGATATCTTGTATTGAGCTACTAAACTCTTATACCTATATTATGTTACATTTATGATTCTGAATATCCCGCTACCGTATTAGCCGGGTCGCTCTTCTTTCCAATAAAATTGTGCAGTAATTTTTTCCTTTTGTGACAACCACTCCACAATATACTATTTATATTGATTCATTGCATTATGTGATTGGCAAACAATTTACAATTTGGTTGATTAATTTCACAATGCAGAACAAAAAGTTTACAGACTGTTTTATCAGTGCTGTAGGTTAGTTTTTAAGTTTTCTTTTAGTTATGGCATGATAATGGGAAGATATGTAAACCATGTTGTCATTTCATAACATGCTGTTTCATAAGGAACGAAAACATCACATTTCTGCTGTCAAAATCAACCAAAGGGGTCATCTGACTAAAGGGAATATGATGTAAACACAATGTGCTTTCATCCTCTGTTGCTCCGGAAAGTTAATAACATTATGAATGGAATGACCTTACTTATACTGTTTTACAAATTAGTTATTTTCAAAACAGATTTGTTTTAGATCCCACATGACTGAAAATGTGAACGATAACACAGGAGGTTATTCTGATTTGAAAGGGGAACGAACAGTGCTTGGAGGCTATAGAGATAAACGTTGTCCCATTTGATCAGGAAAACTCTTTAATCTGTGTTCCCCTTTCCACTTTGTCACATGAAAATTGATTTCTATAATTTGTGTGGCTTTGCTTTGTAACAGAATTGGTATTGAAATTTGAGCCGTAGTTTGAGAATTTAAATCCTCTGCGTCAGAAAAACTGTCTGGCTTATGTGCATCTATAAAGTAATACATTTACTTTATGACATATGTTCTATTGTTGCCCATTGTGGTCTAGAATAGGCAAAGCATGCATTCTATAAAATTGAGGAAAAAGAGCCGTTTGCTACCCACCCTATTTATATCCCGTAACATGAGTTAGTCAATAAATTCAATCCTTATGGATGGCAATAGTAAAATGTCTGATTCGTTCCCTCGCCAATCCTATGCCTTCAAGCAACGGAAAATATAGATGTGCCTACCCAAATAAATCTCCTAAAAGCAAGTATATTACTTGAAACCACACACACCTGTAGGCAATAGACCATTTCAATAACCCTGCTGTATTATCACGCCTAAACTTCATTACAATTCATGATGTCATAGGGTTTCTGGAAACTGCATTTGGGTCAAGACCCTGAACTCTTAAAAACTTCCATCGATTGTAACAAAAGTGTTATCGACGCAATTTCTCTTGTATATAACTTCCTTTCTACCTATGGGCTAAACTGCGTAGTTACGTATAACATTCTTTGAATTCATCATAATATGGAGACTTGACGGCCGTTGATTTAAAGGCCTAAAACTTGGTATTTTATTCGGTGCATTCTCTCGTTATGCCTTCTTCAATTTTTGTACTTATGGTATCAATATGGTATAAAATGGCAGTGTTTAAACATGATTTCTTCTACTTATCATGTCCAAATGCAAGTTGGAAATTGCAAAAGCAATTTTAGAGAGCATGTGATTACGTAACATCACCATTACAACGTCTTGGTAGCTCTACTGAGGAGAAATTTAGTGGCGTGAAATGTTTTATAAGAAATCGATAAGGCACGAAATCCCATTGTCTTAACACTGCAGCTACAAAGAACATAATTGAGACAATCATAACCAAGCAACCGTTTCTCTACAACGGGACAAACCTGAAATGTTTTCCAAGTTGATAAACTTTAGCCTGTATTTAGATAACAGTTTGATATGTAGATATCAATAAACCTATTCTAGGAAATCATATTTTGGGGTTGTACAAAGAACGATCCTTCAGTGAAATGTAAAACTATAACTAAAAATATGACAACAATGCGTATGATGCGGAAATGGCAACCAGATGCTGGTTTGCCAAAAAACAAGAATAAGCAGCATTTACACTAGAGAAATGTTTATTGCTCCGAACTAACTCCGATGGTGGCAGGTCGTCACGAATAACGAGCTACGTGAGCAGACGCAACAATTTCCAGTCTCTGTTTTAACCGCTCAAAGAAGGGTGCAATGGAATTGAAATATCCTGCGCCTGCCTCCGAGTCATGATTTTAGTCCGTTTGCAGCAGGATGGTGATGCCCACGAGGCGCACCTCGCACTCGATGGCTTGATGTCGTTGCCAAAGATCTGCGATCCTGTGGAGTGCATCTATCTCAAGCGGAGCAGCTCACTGCCTATCGTCAGCACTGGCTAGCACTGGCCAGCAAATGTGTTTCAAGTTGGCTCTACGCACCGCACGGTGCTCGAGGATTAGTGAGTGAGTGAGTGTGTGAACTAACTCCAGAGAATGGGAGAGGGACTTACGTTTTTAACCTTAGCCAACTATTTAAGACCATTTAAACTCTTCGTAATAACAATAGCATCTTCTCAACAATTTATCGATGTATCATTTACGTAAGAGGTGGTGGACAAAATCGCCTTTTACTTCGAATTCACGATTGACTAAAGCAGTGAATAGAACAGAGGAACCATTTAACATTCATAAGTTGAGCAGAGGAAAAAGCTATTTGTCAATCAGCTTTTCCCATTTGAATGCTGACTGGTATTTTATTAACCGTGAAAGTGAGGAGGTTGTAACACTGCACCGTTAAACTTGAGAAAGATAAACACACCTTACTTGAAAGAGACTTTTTATTGGTTTAACGGAACTGAGATCCTAAATGACATTGATAGTTAAGGCTGGAACGAGGCTTGCCTCTCTCTGCAATCAAATCAAATGTTTTAGGTCTAAGGAGAAAGACAGCTCATATTTCCAATAAGGCATTTGTTACTCAGATCACCGCAAACAGAGGAATCACTTCTTCAAGTTCTTATTGTAGTGTTAATGTCCTTCATTAAGACTAAACAAACAAGGAATGTAACGGAATAACAGGACGCTTGTCTGCAGAAAAGAAGTAATAAATTATACAGGCAAAACCTGCCAAAAATGTTCGGTGTTTTGTTACAGCTATGTGAAAAGAGAAAGCTCTTGTACAGCTAAAGCAAACACTATCAACATGTTAATGTCCTTTAACCTGTTTGTACTGCATGAAAATACTCAGAAATGTTTGGCTTGCCAAAATGTGCCCATTCGACATCCTGTTGCACTCCAGTTTTTTACGAAAAATTCTTGCGAAGAAACAGGTTTGCCATAATCGAGATTGATTGCCATCTGTACATTCAAGATACGAGATGGAGCTTTAGTGGAAGAAAGATTAGATAGAGAAATATGCGCTCCGAACATTAGGTGGCGGCAGGCAAAAGGCTCTATGCGTATACATCATCTTTCATACATATATATATATATTTTACAAATAAAAGACAAATAAAAACAACAGCTGCTATAGCTGAATAGCTTTCGAAACCAATGTTTCCTCCTCCGATCACTCTCTTTCGTTGTCATGTCTCAACCCATGTATAACATAAATATGAATATATTTTATATATACTCTACATATATATACGTGTGTGTGTGTTTCAGTACATTTGTATGTTTATGTATGTCTCTGTTTATATTACCGCTGCTTGAGGGAAAGGTAATTTTTCTATGTATACTGTCATTCTTCGGTATTCTCCGAGAAGGCTGATTTTAGTGGTACGAGACACTTTAAAATTCCCTTCTACGCATAGTAGGTTGCTATGTACGGATCTCGTCCTTTTTCTATGTCTTTGATACTCCTACATCAGCACAATGGCTGGATATATATGCAAGAGGAGCCATGCCATTAGATCGTACTCTCGGTAAATTCATTTTGAACCCAGAAATGACCTCCCTCAAACCATCCATATGACGTTTTTTCATCCGAGGAAGAGCATCTTTTTATCTTGAAATCATTGATTTTTGGTCTAGCATAGTAATATTTCCCAGTGGATACTTTTTAAAAGAGGGGATGATGGCCCCTGCTTTCACAAGGCTATCTGCCACTACAACCTGTAATGGTCTGAGACATGAGATAGCTCTTAATGATAGTTCAAGTTATTCGGTACTTAAACAGAGGTAACAATGCTTCGTTGATACCTCAGTAATGCCTCATGGAACGTTTTGTCAGTGGAGTGTAGAGGTTTAGAAGCAACCAGTTTCATGATAATAAAATAAGTTGGGAACCATAAGAAGTGAAACCAGATTTGATGTAAATTAAAAAGTATCAAATATTTTTAGAGGGGACACCTTATCCTAGTGATTACTATGTCCCTAGGTGGAATGATAATCATGTGTCGTTTAATATTCTATCTTCTTATCGCATGAGAAATCAGATATTTCGAAAGATACATGGCCTCTAGCAAGCCCGGTAATAGTAATTTAGAAATGGCTTTCTATCCACAGATCATATATATTGTGATACAAGTTCTAATAACTGGACCCAACTTTGCCGTCATCTGCAGAGCTACGAGCCATTGTCACCGAGGGTAACCAAGAAATTAAGAAAAAAGTGCGATATACTAATCATTGCTTTATTAGTTTTGATAAGTAAAACCATGCTCATAAAACTCGTAAATCTAAGACATGAAAATATTTTCCGACAGGAGCACAAACTTGTCTATATCCAGGGCTAGAATGTAGGCCGTATCCACACTTATCCGGATGTTTTGTTTCGTAGACAATTGTGTTCATACTAAAATATTTACGAGTTATAAGTAGCTAAATCAAATGACATTCGGCGGTCCACGTGTACCTTCGTCCACTTCGGTATCCTAGACTCTTCTGTGAATATTGTTAGCAGAGCGTGCGCAAAAGCAAGCACATTCAGCTTGTATGATTGCCGCCCCAAGCTCTTGGTCTTTGTGGTCGAACCCAGAGCCTTTCCTGCTCGTTTCATTCGTTGATCAAATCAAAAGAAGTTCCAAAATATCGATCTACCGAAAGCAATAGTTTAAGTGCATCATAATGAGTATTGCCAAGTTTAACTACACTTATGTTTCAAGACTAAGACCGAGAGTTAATGAATTATCCTGGATGAAGGGTTATACATTCAAAAATGTCCATATACGTATGAAAGGGCGCTTAATTCTAGCATGAATCTTTCCTTTTATTACTTCGCAATGCAACTGATAATAATGAAGAACACTAACTTTGATTTCCGACAGAATTGCAAGCCAGGCAATAGTCATAACCCTAGGTTTGAAATCACTTTAATAAGTTATACTTTACTGTAAGAAGTTCAAGAAGATCTGAATTCGAAAAACCGCCGAGCACTTTCAGCCACTTTGTAGCTGTACTGAATCCGTTTCGTTCGCATTCCCGACTGCCAAGTAGAGACGCAATGTGTCCTGCAACTATATTGTTTACTCTTTCCATGTATTACAAAGCCAGCACGAAGTTATATCAACAAGTTGATTTGACATAGTACAATTCCTTCCTTAATGTTGGGTTATACGCATTAGTCTGTACTTCTTTACTCGTCTTCCTTTCATGCACATGCGTAGTGTCCGGCTGATAAACGCATTAATTTTTGATACGGGAACTCCTGTTCCTGCCCATCACGTGACCTTCTAATCAGTTTGCTGATGAAACCTTACTTTAATTAAGGGAATGGAAGCCTATATATCTCAATAACAGATGTCTTTGTAAGGAAATGGGTAATGGTATGACGTGGACTCCCTATCTGAACAAACGAGCAAGGTCTCACTATTCTATACTGTAGACAGGAAGTATTTTCACCGTGTCATTAGCATGCAATTTGACATTTCAAGTTTCATTACAAACTTCTCCTTTGCAATTTCCTACTGCCCGTAGTTCCTTGGCGCTAGGAAATGCCCTCATGTTGTCAACATCAATAAACCTTTTAAGTTGAACATACTTTCATGGATCACGAGACTAATTTTCCCTAATTCTCATAACTCCTTTAACATGCTTACTGGAATCCTGATAAATATACTCTCCCAATTATTATCTCGCCAATATTTCGTGAGACGAGACTCTTTTAAGACTTGGACAAGACGATAGTTATTGTCATGACATCCAATTATAAGCGTTAATGAAAAAAGAGAAATGTTAACTTGATTCACAAAGAACCCATTTACTGCTTTCTAATGTTTTCTTATCCCACTTATTAGGTCTCCTACAAAAGATAGACTAATCTTAAACGAGGGTGGATTTAAACAGTCGCGACTATAGAATCACCGCAAGCCTTGTTGCTTGGCAACCAAATTTTGCGGAACAAAGGGTTACAGGATAAACAAAAGGTCTCTCACGCTGTCAGATGATAAGCATGCGTTGTCTGTATTACTAACACATCCAGAAATAGTATCTGTAAAACCTTATTTCTAGTTTAGACACTTAATGGACCCAGCCACCTGCCTTCCCCTTTTAAATGAACGGTTGACTTTTATCAAAGCATAAACATAATGTTATGATAAGTAATGTAAAACGTGCTTTTCTAGTGTTTCTAAAAGGCAGGTTTTACCCATTGTGACAATTGGATAACACTCACTTTAAGGTCTTTACAAGTATAGATTCTGGAACGTCATGTTCATGAGCGTCTGGGATATGAAACGTAGGCCTACTGCAGAGACGTTTCCACTGAATTTCGTAACTATTTGTCCGGAATCTTATGATACATCATTTTTAATGAAATCAATTTTATTCATGGCTACGTTCTTCGGGGGATTTTAACGAAAGAGTGGTTTGCTGCGTGCCGGTTCTACGGGAGTATATTTCTGAGCCATTAACCTTTTAGGTGACTCCCTACTCCCCAAATAGACCTTCATGTACAGAATTTTCTATTATTTATTCGGCTATAGACAACTATTTGTGTTCCAGAATGGTTACTTTAAAACCTCTTCTTCTGAGATGTTCTGATGCATTTGTTTGAACTTAATGGTTGAAATTTAGTGTGCAGCCAAAACTAAAAAGGATAAGTTGGTTTGTGTGTCATTTTGAAAAAGTTGATCCCATTGCCTTTGACGTCTCAACCACTGTGTTATCGAGAAGAGAGGTATTTAAGATGGTCAAGTTTGAAAAGATACTAGAGAAAAGTGTAAATATTAATCCCAGAGTGTCATAACTCAGTTGGTAGACTAGCACCCCTCGAATACGCGGGTCCTGGGTTGGACTCCCGAAAATGATATTTTCAGTTTTATCTAGTATCTCTAGTTTTAATCTCTATATCCTTACAGTAGGCTGGAAACCAGGGGATGGGGAGGCATAGGTAGATCTAGTCCCCATGTATGCTTCTACTTCTCCCCTATCCCCTAGCTTTCTTAGTGCACATTTTAATTTTACACTTGTTAGAGGTTCAAAGAAATAAGATAGATTTGATTTAACAATACTTTTACCTAGAAAAGGCTTATTTAGAGCATGCAGGAAGAGCATAGCCCAAAATTTTGCCTTTGAATCCACATAATTCCTGTTACCTGCTACACAGGTCTGCATGTGCAAATATTTGTCTCTTTAACAATTCAACAAATCTTTCAATCACCACCATTTTTGATTAAATTCTGGTAGCATTTCAATAAATACATGTCCTAAACATTCTACTAGAAACACTTAAACTTGAAGCGAGACAACAGCATACAAATTAGGCGTCAGTCTTATAACTTTTAATACGTGCTTTCAATGAAAACATTCGTTCGTGCATTCTAGCTCCTGCCATTTGCCGTATGTCTATAGAAGTAGAGCTGCCATTTTTTGAGATACTCGCCTCTTAACACTTGAAAGCATCCTGATCCCTCTTTTGTAAGAACTCAAATTTGTCCGACGTTTTGAGACACTCAGTTTCCATTCTGAATGTAGGCTACTTGAAACATGCTCATGCAAAGATGTTGAAACACTGACGTGATAGCAGGCTAGTATTTCGTGGACGGTCCTTTTTCCTCTGTAAAAGTATCATAGAAAGTCACTTAATTACATCAATTATTACATTATTATCTAAACATTTTTATTACACTTCTTCTGAAGTCTTATTCTTTGGAAAAGAGAATTCATATGAACGTGGTCCGAAAACTTGATCTTCACGTCCATCTGTTGTCATACCTACTGATACGTAGAGAGGCATTGCCAATGGATACATAAACCCTCTGAGTGCTACTGAAGAATCAAGAAGAAATCATTATGCAACACAAAATACTGGTTCATGGTGTTACCTTCGTGAAACGTAAATAGGCAAACCCGAACCCCCCTTCCCGTATTGCCTAATAGCTAAATAAATCTTTTATGGACAAAAACAGAACAGGAACAAGAGATCTTCGTATTTGGCATCATTGTCGAAGCAATTTTCTTTTTCTTTGCGTGTTGAAAAACATCAAGATGCAACAAAAGTGCGTGAAATATGGCTGTCATAATTTCATGTCCTAATTTCATTGTCAGCGTCATTTACAAGAAGGATGTAACTGCTCAGAGCACAAGTAATTTTATCAAATACGATGTTCCACGTGCCTGTTGTACTGAATAGTACTAGTAGATCGAGTCAAAACTAGACTTTATATGCGACAAGATCATCTCTGTTCTCCATATTTCTCTATATAATATAATAATAGGCCTACAACTCTAAAAGTCCATAACACTGTTAAAAATCCGAAACTCTAAAACTCTAAAGAACTAGATCCTGACACTCTTAGATTCTGAAAACTCTGAACTCTGACCCTCCGGTCAAAAGTGTTTATATTAAGAATAGTCATGGGCGTGTCACATCCGATACTCCACTCCTTCCCAGACTACTTCCATAACACATGTGTTGTAATGTCCCTTTAGTAAAATCTGTGCTCTAAATTCGTACCCATGTTCGGAACGTATCGCATCTTAACTATGCACAGCAAAGCAGTGGCATTTGCAACTAAACATCCTAATCATGAAGGAAAAAGCTCCCTTATCAACAGTATAATCGAGTTATCCATAATTCCATACATGTGGTGACATATTGAAAAATAGGATTAATAAAAAGGAGCAAATGGCTGTTGCAGATTGAAGATTATGGATTACAAAGGATAAGCAAGAGAATGAAAACGACCTTTCTCACATGGAAGCATACCATTATCGTGAATAGCATTATCAAGGAATCGGGATTGACACAGGCACACAGTTAGATGCAAAAACCACTCTCCCTCTTCTAGTCCGATGCCATTTTTTTACCTACATGAAGCGGAAAGGTTCAACCCGTATATTAGCAAAACGATATGCAGAGTTTTATTCTTGGCAGACTATAGGACAACAAGGACGATTATTTTAAGTGGAGGACTATCATGCATACACAGGTTAAAAAGTCATGAATCTAAAAAAATATATATAAAAAGCTAGGCATAGATAACACGAAATTTAAGAACAAAACAATACATCTCAGCCTCAACACGGATGCTAAGTTTCAAGATGTGACATCCCATTGTAAGGATGAAATCACTAGAACCATGCCTTTCTCTAGTCCCAATGTTACTTCCACAGTGCTTATTTTAAATTTCTGATCCCGTCCCCACAAATGCACCAAGACCAACACGCTTTTAAAACCCATGCCAAGCATTTGGGTCTTTTCAGAGGAAGGTCACGTTTAACACTCGGCCCAGGTCTGCGAGGTTGAAGTAATAATGTAAACCGGCTCCAGTCATGAGTATGCAGGAAAATGGAAGGAAATAACTAAATCGATAGAGGACAAGCTGCTGCATTTTATTACCAGAAGCTTAAATTGACGGAAAATGTATTGGAGATAAACATCTACGAGTGACAAGGAGGGGAGACTTTATGGACTCATTATAGTAATACACGATAGTAATACGACGAGTAGACCTACTTCAAAGTAGTGTAGAGTAGAATGGTTATGCGTGTCTCTAAGCGTGAGAACAAGGAGAAAAGAAAGAGAGAAAAATGGACACAAGGGAGAGAAGTATTTCTAACTGTTGGGGGTCGAGATAACCTCGATTGTGCGGGCGATGAATACGCCTCTCCGTGTATTTCAAATCCAATGGCTAATATTTTCGTTATCTGATTTTGAGCCTGAAATGTTGCAAGACGCATACTGGAAAGTTATTGCTAGTTCTAGGTAGGCGACAGGGGTTGGAATACAAAACTTTTCTTTTTATCTTTTTAATCAATAAGGAAGAGAGAACGGGAGTCAAAAGTTCCGACTCAGAATTGTGTGATCAATTAATTATTATACATGTTGCTGCAAGCGGACCCTTTTTGTTCAAATTTTACTGATTTTGTCAAGAGCCTCCCTACTCAATCCATATCGACAAAAGTTTGCACGAGATAGCTTAAAACACCGTTAAATTTATCAATTTTCCATTTCTGGTACCTTTAATGAAAATAGTGCAATGCATACTTAACGCAGTAAGGAAAAAGATGACTTTTCCCATGCAGTTGAATGGGAAATTATGTGCCACACCCATCTTTTATCAGCCACATTACTTAGAACAAAAGTTGCATCATGCTGGCAGCCCCTCCGCCCCAGCTAGCCTTTGCTTGCTTTACCCCTAGCTGTGTCTATGGTAGATATCATATATTCTTTGGGAAAAGTCCAGACTGGAAGGTTATAGCCTTCTTCTGCTGCTTATGGTAACCTCTGTACGACTTAAGGGCCTACAGTATCCTCCACTTTTGACATCGTAAATATGCCCGAGGACCTACGCCTGACAGACATACCACATTTTTACAGAAGCTGAAAATAGGAAATCTTTGATATAATGGGCTTAACTAAAAGCTGGAGTTCTAACTTTTTAAATGCAAAAATCCGTGAGAAACATACTGCGATTAATCATCAGTTTTCTCCAATATCAGCCCAAGGGTGTGATTGACTGTCTCTATGATTGCTTGGTGACATAAATGGTTCAACAACTTAGTCTTTCGTTTTTGTGTTTATGTTAACGGTGGAAAAGTTCACCCATAAGAGGAAAAACTCGTCACTGGCAGGTAAAACCATCGGGTGACTGGTGGGCTGACGCCTTCAACCTATTTGACTGAAATACCATCATTTGGTTAAGTTGAAAGCTGTGACGAAAAGCCGAAAATAAAAGTTGCATTCAACCAGCAACTGAACTAAAAACAAAACCAACACAATATTGGGCTTTTACAATTTTGTTGACAATCTTTAAACACTATAAACACAACCTCGAACACAACTTTCCATGTCAAGTTGGTCCTAGGCCCTCAACATGTTGGTCACCCTTCTCACCTATGTAACCTGAAATGGCATTGGACATGAGTTGATACAACACCGTTCGAAGGGTGAACCACTCCCAAGAAATCTCCTTTCTTATTCCCGCATTATTTTGATTTTCGTAGTAATCCCTGGAAAATAATTTCATAACAAGTGAAACTGCGTGCGATTTGGTGGTTACTATCTTATTTTAAAAGATATCTCTAAGAAATCTTTAGTTTTAATCGGAAATCCCGTAAGCTTTGTAGAAAGGGGTTTTCCTATATAGTTGGTAGTCACATGCACCATTTAATTGTTTAAGATAGTTATAACGGACATTAAAACACGACTGACTAGTCTTCTCACGATGTAAATACTGTTACCAAGCCCACTATCTACCCTATTTTCCACACTGGAATAAACTTAGACAATTTTATTTTGTCATTAATAGCGTGGTTTAAAGACATGCCTTTATAAAATTTACCACAGCTCTCATCGAACTCCACCCAATCCGTAATTCTCCCACATTCACCGTCACGTCTTGGCTTGTAAAATGAGACAGAAATTGATAAACCGCAAAAGGTGAGTGATATTTCTTTCACGTCGGGTTATGGTTTCCACTGTCTTTCCAGGGTTGACTGAAACAATAGATGAAGGAATTACTGTCTACTATCTTTGGTCCTATTACCAGCCATATCATTTTAACTGTAAGTAATGAACAAAATCACTACTGATATACGTAAGCGTATAGCACGCAGGTCTCTGAAGCATCAGCAAAGTTGTGCTCTGCTCATAGGAAATAGTTACAAACTGCAACTGTTGAGGCTAAAAGAGGCCACGAGTACTTCAAATCTTCATGGAGAGAATTCGTGGTCATTTTTCAAGCATGGTCCGTAGATTACACTGACGTTGGTTCAAACAAACGCGGGGAAAATGTCGAAATAGTTTCCGGAATGAATAATTTATCTACGTCGATCTCTAGAGTGTTGATCTCATTGTTCTGGTTGTGGTCTTTTCATAATCGACTTTAAATTTCTAATGTGTCCCCCTGATTTGATAAGATCGTAGAAGGAGGCCAGGATGATTTCGATTAAAAACCCTTGATATGCTGGAAAGCTGCCGAAAATAGAAGCAGATTTTGTGTGAATTCATCAGTCAGTTTTCTCTATGATATAAACATAGTTCACACTTTTATGTCTAGTTTATTATGCAAGGAGAAACTATTCTGTAGCAGCCTCTAAACACGAAGTCAGCGTGGATTATTTATTAGGAGACTGATCTAACCTTTCAAAGACAATTGTGGGCTCGCTACGAGCAAACAAGGGTAAGCCACGTCATCAACGGATTCCAGTAGTTGCTGATCAGTAAAATTTCGTTATGACATCACATTACAGCGCCCCGTTCTTTGTTTGTTGACTTCTAACTATTCCTCAGAGTAAAATAATACGCTTCAAAGCCACATAGTAGAAAACTATTGAAACGTTTATTAAGTCACCGACCATGTGAAATGTGGCACTTTCTGGATTGACTGCGATAATAGCGTGTGTCGATGAGGTTATGTTCTTAAGATCTGAATTGGCATGCCTCATTCGTGAGTTGAAGCTTATTGATTTCATAGATATAACTTGAATGAAGTATAGAGCCTTTTGTTCTATTTGGCTCCTTCCACCGCCCTTACTTTTAAATGAGGAGTATTTATCTAATCACAAAGAAGGCATTTTCCTTGCAATGATGAAGGAAAACAGACGAATCGACCATGCGTGACTGACAGAAGATTTCTTTGCATTACATTCAGTTGTTTACTAACGGTGACGGAAAAGAAAGGCTGTAGAGAGAATTGTGAAACATAAACAGCCCATTCTTGAACATTTCCTCCAAAGCATGGAAGACGGATTAGCCTTTAATGACTTTAATACTTTCCTGTGTGATAGCTTTCAAGATACGTAAACTTCCGACTTGTTTGTCAAGAACGACAAGGGCTGAAGTGGGGTCGTAAGAACTTAGGGTATCTAATGAAGAGGAGAAATTCACATAAGCAGTGGTAAGTTGATTAGGAGCTGCATAGTGTTTAAAAAAGCAACTTCATGTCCCTGGCGTGAAAGTAAGGCAATGTGAACAGGCACTGGCCTTTTCCAAAAATAAAGCCTTGTTTTCTTTCTTAAAAGGCCCATGTTTTCCCCTTTATTGCTAAGTGCTTCCCTTTTAAAATGCCGGGATATAATAATACTAGTAACCAGACAGGAGTCTTGTAAGGTAATCGACTTATTCGCACGTTCAGGAGAAAGGACCTGTCGTATTTATTCGATTTCTTTCGGCTGGAATGCTTAAGTGAACAATAAAATAAATATGCAGGTGAAATCACAACGACATCAGACAAAGGAACCTGCTTTTATCGGCAATAAACAACACTTTTTAAACAACCCAGCCATCATAAAACGTCCTGAAGGAGTGTAACGCCTTGAGGTAAAGCGTGATGCCAGCTTACAAGAATTTCAAAGGCTATGCCGAGAAGGGGGTGAGTAAGGTGGGGCATGTGGCATGTTGTGCTAAAAAAACCCACACAAAACCAGCAAAACTGTTTCAGGGCAACAAAAACGTTCGAAGGGCCTAGAGAAATATGAAAAGTACGCAATTTCTTCTGTCTTTGCATACTCCCTGTCACTGTCGTCTTTAAAAACTTGAGTTCATTTACACAAAAGCTGCCACACTTTCACGTAGATATTATCTATTTGTGATGTGTGAGGCTGTAAACATTTTTACTTGCATATTTTCTAGTCCATTTCAGCAGGAGCTAACATTGATTTCCTAGGTAGTGGGGGGGGGGGGGGCGATAGTGGTAAGCCAATTGACTCAGTTTTGCAGCTGAGGTGGGGCGGCAAAATATGACGGCTGCTCTAAGGGAACATATATTTATGATGGTTGATAATAAGATAATAACTGCAAGATTTACCCCCCCCCCCCCAACACACACATTTATTGGCCGAATAGACAATAGCATCCATTGTCCGTATCCACAACAATGTAGGTCTAATTGGTTAGTGCCAGTGGTACTCGGTTTCTTAACTGTTTAGCTACTAATCATCAGCATTCATTATTCATCATCATACGCAGCCCTACCCCAAACACCCTATCTTGATATTAGCAAAAAGGTGCATACAGTCCTGACAGAATTGGTGAAGATCCTTTCAAATAAAGTTACAGTAAGAAATGCAACGTATTCGAGATGTCCTTAAACCCGAATTTGCCCCTGCTTGACCCCTATACATTTACCCGCATTTATACGTGATTTTTGTATGATTTGTCCGCGGTAAGAGCAGTTGAACGCAAAAAAGCCTGTTTTAAGAAAGTAGGGAAAGGCCAAAGTGCATCATTTTACATTTCCAGCCCTTGAATGATACTAACAGGACCATGGGCTTGCTTTTCTCCTACCTCCCAGCAGTGCTTCCCCTTGGAATATCGCTCAGCCTTCCGTTTCGTACACATCTCAGAAATCAACCACAGTCATGCATTCTAAGTGGAATTTTGGTAGTGATAGCAAGACAGCATAACATCAACATTTTTGCGTAAACTCAGCTGTTTTAGAAAGGATACGGTCGAGAAACCGTCTTTTTACATATGAACATCTGCCAAGACAATACTTGGCATTCTCTGCATTCAATTAAATAGTACACATATTCAAGTGATTAATATTAATAGCTCTTGTGCATTCTCCCTTAATTCATGGCCCACGCAACTCCAAAGTCATCACTAAACAATGAATTCAAAGACAAACAGGTTGGCTCCGACCTGCATTCCCATTCTGAATAAACGTTTTGTAGATTCAAAATCACAGTCAACTAATGGAAGTCGTGCGGCACGTCAGGGAAGCCATCAACTCCAAAAAAACGAATTCACGACATACAGAAATATCCATGTTAAAACTTGTTAGACGTGCCAAATTTCATGGAACAACGCTGTCAGCCTTGAACAACATGGAGTTTGTACAACTGTGTCTTCTTGTTTGTTTAAAAACAGAGGAGGAGGTCATGGGATGTAAGCTATTGTCAGAAACGTATACTGTACCACCCATCGGATTGACATTGAACGCCTTGTACAAGAGTGTAGGCAGCTCTCTGAGACTTGAGGGGCGATCTCGTCTTTGAGGGAGAATGTAGGTCTACTTAGGGAAATCAAAATTAAAGTTCTTCAAGATAAACGATGTAAAAGTTTATATGAAAGCATAAGTTACTGAAGAACTTCATAAGTCCTTTAGACTTCGATCTCCACGGTTTCCTCTGCAATTTCTAAGAATGGGGAAATTTCTGGAAGCTCGGCGAAAACATATCTAGGGAGAGGACTGGTCTTCGCAGATATTGGCTCGATTGAAATAAAAAAACAACAACGCTTTATCTAAGTTGATTAAATGTTTTGGGATACGTATCGCCTAGACACCCCCTTTAATAAGTCCATTTCTTGAAATTTGATGAAGGACATGTTCACTTACCCGTTTTATTTATTACTCTTCCAGAAACATCATCTGAAATCCTCCCTTCTCTTAACTTTAGGTTTCCATGGGCCATCTTCAAAATTGTCCAAGACATCATAATTGCATTTGAGGGAATTCAAATGATTGAACTGTTTCTTGCGAACACAAGTATATTTTATCTACAATTCAAATCTGTACATTTTGGAAATTTTATATTTTATTCCTTTATAACAGGAATACATTTTACCACAACCTCGTTATTGAATCTGATAAATAAGTCAGTATATAAACTCGCTTTGAGAACGAGATAAGGTGGTCATGCTTTCTGTCACACTGCATCCACATCCAACAGTCGGGTATACAAGCTGACGAAGCAACAAGAAACGTGTGCTATATTCAGTAAAACAATAAATTACAAATGAATATTCTGTGATTACAGTGACTTGCCAAAATAACGTGGGTCTGACTCCAATGAAAAAAACTAAGCAACACACTTTGAGATTCCCATTCTGCCTAAATCCTCCTGAAAACGGCACCAACACCTTCGAAACATCGATGATAAATCCTTTCTTCTTTTAAAGCAATAAAAATAAATATTGAGCATATTACCTTAAAACTATCATTTTTAAAAATTTATTTCAACCCGTCACTATGGACTGAAATCTTTAAGTGACCTTGCCTCTTTGTTTAAAGGACTGACTCCGGCTAATCAGGAACTCTTAAATCACATCTGTAGACATTTCATCGGCACTAATAACAAACTTTAGGTATTAGGGCAGCTTATCTTGTCGCGTCAAAAAAGTAAATGGTTCGCTGGTCATAGAGTATAGGAAGTCATCAGCTTGGTATTGTATCACAGCGTCATGGTTTACGAACAGGCATGTCGGTGTACTTGTTAAATAGCAACGCATAAGGAAGTAATTTTTCAAATCAAACTTAAAAAAGCAAATATAAAAACCATGAGAAAACATAGATTGCAAATATCGGATAGCCGTAACGTATTTCATCACTGTGGTCCCATGAGGTCCTATGTGTTAAATCAAAAATCAAACCAAGTAAGGAATCTACTCTATCATTGCGGGTTTGCATTTTGAGTCCCTGAAGAATCACCATCGTCCGTCAGGTTCTACTTAAAAGTAGTTACAGAAGCTCTCAGCCTCGCTATACCATTCAAATGGTTGGCACACACACACACACACACACTTCCGTGCTTGGTTTGTTCAGATTGTCATCATAAAGGGAGGGGGTCATGATGAAGTGCTATTGGGGTGATTCCTGTGATTTTACCAAGGGTTTTTAGCCTTTTGGGAGAGTTTCAATGAAGATATATATAAAATGAAGGGGTCATTATTACATAAAATCGCAGGTGAAGATTTTTAAAAATCGCGAATTGCCCCCACCCCCTATAATTAGATACGGAAGAGTACCACTGCAAAAGACAGATAATACATCTGTTCTGTTTCTTGTCTTTCCGGACCCCACCTTGATGCTGTTATGCAGGCAGTCTGGACTGAACAAAGAAATCTGAGAATTCTAGTTGGGCATAGCGTGTGGCACTGTATTATCGGATCCAGAACATAGAAAATTAAGGTTAAATGTTTACACGGATGCCTTTGTTCATTACTGAGGCGGTACGTTATTGCCTTTCTTTTAGTGTGTATGTGATCACACGTAACTCATCAGGAGGCCGGATATAAAGAGGTAAAGTTCATATTGGATCATTTAAGTTTCATCACGTTGTCATTGCACCCTTATTTGTCTCTCGTTGCCTAATCAAAACGGAGAAGGTTATTTGTTTTCTCAAAATTTCACGGCTAACCAAAACCAAAAAAAAAATTACAGACTTTTTAAACGTACGACGGTAAACAATTGTTGTCATTTACCTTTAAAAAAGACCTTTTAAGATGATGAGTCATGGCATCATGAACGCAATGACTCGAATGCTGGATGGGAATCATGGCTGTTGACAGCCAACGACGGCCGCAGGATGGAGATACTTGAAACTACTTGGATTCTAGAGGCTGGGGAAAGACTTGAAAGTTAAAAGAGTACTTGAGTAGTTTTGATTACTATATGAATAAGTGCTGCTTTAAGAGAACACAAGCAACATTTTCTTAGTAACTATACCCAATAGCCATTTTTCCTTCTTCAACTATTATGAGCTCCCTTTGGAGACCGAGAACCCTTTGGAGACCGAGAAGGTAGCTATCTCTCCTACCCTGTCTCCCCAACATCATTGAGGGGAATACTGACAATACTACTACGATTTCTTGAAGTACACTAGGTTCACACGTCCAACAGTAACTTCATCTGACTCGTTATGTTACTCTCAACAGCTTTTCAGCAACACAATGTCTCTACTATTAAAATTTAATCTCTAGAGTTACCGTGGGAACATTACAACCATAAGTACTTTTTGTAGAGGTCCTAACCTTTTACAAAATAAGGAAGGGCAGTACTGAATATTTATACGGGGCATAGTACCATATACTTTAAATGTTTATCAACTATTCCAACTATCCTGACCTTTGATCTCTAGGGCAGCTGCTACGTTCACCTGTACTTTGCAGTGTTTATAATATCTAAAGGGAAACTGTCACTTCAAGGGCGGCGGGGGCCTGTGGCCGTACATCTTACTATCGAAGATAACACAGAACAGGCAAACTTGGGAACAGCACATCTTTGCCCCCCATTAGAGGAGTGCTTTAAGATGTACATTAAAAATCTTATCAAATTTGAATACTTCATTTTAATACAAAGAGATCTTTAGAAGGAAATTTTTACTAAAATCCCAGTTTTATTCTAAATTTTTATATCAGTAGACACTTCATGTTGTTTATGGGTGACTCCTCATAGAGAGTAACCATGGTATCATCTTCCAAATAATGGTTGAGATTCTTTTCATGGTAATACCCCGTAAATAACCTTAAGGAAAGTCAGCAAGCTGCAAAAGAGATGCGCAAGTCACTCTTGAGGGGGTATCAGGAAAATTATCGTGTCGTGGACCTACCAGGTTCTCTGCAAAGAGTCGAGTCTGTTGATCGCGTTCCATAATGAGGTCAAATAGAGGCAGTTACATATACCAACCTTATTTATACTCTCTTCGCGAATTGATAATTTCTGTCATGAAATATTTTTAAATACCTAAACTAATTGTTTGCGTTTCCGTAAATTATTAATTTTTTTGTCAGATACGAATGTTGTTTTCACGATAACCACAACCTGCCTAGCACCATAAGTCTTATTTAATCTAACATCGTTAAGTCCTTAATCTTGCTTTGTGCTGACCAGACCAAGTGCATTTAAGCCTGACCATATTAGACATGCTTAAGTTTGGAATTATCCCGTGTACCTTTTTTTCGTGCCCAAGCCCGCTTTCGCTTCCTGAAATCGCATAAACAATAGAATAATCTAACCATTTAAGCAATGGGATGACGGTATCAGTTTCCGACTTGAGTGGTTTTAATCGTGAGTCGATTCGCACACCGACGTTTTTGGAACAAAAAGAGAATTTTACTTCCTGGGCATCCTATTTGCTTCGTAACTTGTTTCCATAACAAACTAGTTGTTTCTATATTCCTTGCTTAGCGTAATGCTTGCAACGAATCTTTTCAAGCTTAATTCTTGCATCGATTCTTGCATCGATTCTTGCATTGATTCTTGCATTGATTCTTGCATCAATTTTTGCATTGAGTCTTGCATCGATTCTTGCATTGATTCTTGCCTTGAGTCTTGCATCGATTCTTGCATTGAGTCTTGCATTGAGTCTTGCATCGATTCTTACATTGATTCTTGCATTGATTCTTGCCACCTTAGCAGGAAAAGCGAAAACAAGCCTATCCTCCATTTCGTATTTTAAAAGGGGCATGTGCGAGTGGCTTAATAAGAGTCCCCGTCAATGTCCTACAGCTATTATTATACATGAAACTGGTTTGTAAATAGTTTATAACTAGTCCAACCCCATCAGTACTGGGGATGTCAAAAATATCCAGCGTGGTTAGGATTGACGCAATTTTTTGTAGTATAGCAAAAGTTGATATGTTGAAAACTTTCCAACTTACACTGATATATAAACGTTGTGCAACACAAGTGTTATTAAGGATGCTGATCTTAACAATAACCTCCACTTCCACTGCATTTATAGTCTTGATTAGTATTTCCACAAACATTATAACATAAAATGGAATTTGTTTTGTTTTTCGAAGACTTCAGAGAATGGCTGGTGCTCTTACCGGGTAACTTTACTTGGATAAACTCTATCATTATTAGCAGAGTAGCATATTTTAATTTGAGAACATCTATTAGCCCCATACTACATTTTGAAGATCTTGCTGTCTCAACTGTCTAAAAACTTGAAAATTGAAACCAGTAAAAGTACAATTGTAAGTAAGACATTGACAATGATGTTTTAGCGTGTAGTGGTCTGAGTCCGCAGAAACCCAAAATGTTGTATTGAGTAACTTAATAAGTGATTCTGGTCTCCCAACAGAAATTGAAAACTGTTGATACATAATTTTTTCCTCTGTTACACAGAAAAACGCTCCGTGAAATATGTAACCTTTTCAAACGATTTTTAAACGTATATCAAAACGTAAACATCCCGTTTGTTGCTCTTTGTTGTGAATACACAGGTATAAATGGAGTTTTCGTATTGACAGCTCAAAAGCTAGTCTGAGATACATGTTGCGCGATAATGAAAATCACCAACCTACTCCCATTAGAGATGTGATTTTCGTTAAGACAGAGATGAAAGGCAAATGTCTCGACGGAGATCAAATATGATAAACACAACAAGAAGTTATTGGAATTTAACGTTATATAAATTTCGGCTCCTTAACTTCCAAGATACTGAAGCTGTAATCGCATACATGTATGAGCAGTAATGACTCAAAACTCTTAGTTTTATAAATGTTAAATTGTTTAAAAACTTGACCATGTTGGCTGGAGACTGTAGATTTGGGAAAACAAGATTATACTTTTGGAAGCAGTAGCTCAAAGTTACTATTCAAATATTCTTCTTCATTATTTTCCAGTGGAGTATATTTTAAATTATTGAACTGTGCTATCCACTTATAGTGTATGGTACCTGATGCAGGGCCCCATTTGTTTGTTCTCCTAGTAGCAGACACGGACGTTTTTCAGTTTTGATTACTTATGCATATCTTTTGCGAATTTATTATAATGTATTCTAGTTTCTGTATTGTATTCTAACGAGTTTTTCCTTGACATATGACTGATGACACGTAGGTGAAATTTTCGTCTGAAGTCTGTTGGTACAGCAAACTGTTACTTTGGTTAACAGTAAATAGAAGATATTGAGGCAAGAGGAGGAAATTTCAAATTGACATACCTCAATTCCTAAAGTAATGCACTGTACTAATCATTTGAAATCTTCTTCCCTTATCTCTATAACTTGCGATGGTCTTTGGAAACATTGGCTTTTCTATGATAATAAAGATCAGATGCTAATATAGCAAAGCGAGAAAATGAAGCCTGTCATCATCAATGACAACGGTACGAATCTTCATAGCATCATAATTTATATTCTGTAGTAATATTTTAAAACTTTTTGACAGCGAGTTTTGTGTTCGTCTATTTAATACCTATCGGAGCTGTCACTGTCACTATGGGAAATAAAGTTATATTTTAATGTAATGCAAAATCAGTACCAGCAAAATGGTAGCATCGTTCTTATTACAATACCCTTTGTGTTTTCATTGACTAGATGCTTATAAGTGTTACTAAATGGAAAAAAGTTCTTTGTAAGGAGTTCGTATTTCAAAGATCACAGAATTTGTATTCATCTATATTCATCTTGCACTGAGGCAAGCTGTCAAAACCAGTTGGAGTCATGAGCTATCTTCTGTCCTTAGATGTCCTGTACTGTAAACCTGGATGTCTTTATTTACAATGCCAGTTGTGGATGAAATAGCACACAAAATAAAGCTTTGAAGCCTATGACACTATAACTCGTCGTTTTCGCGCAATCATAATTTTGGCGTCTTCTGTTACTTTTTGAAGAGACTAATTTTTATTGTTGGACGAAGCTTATTACTTCATTGCTATTGAATACCTATACCTCAATAGTACTATGAGAATTGCAGTATGAAATAAGGTGTTCTTTTAATGTTGACAATTAATGTTTAATTTGTTTTATAGACAATTCCTAAAACTTGTAGGTAAAATGATATTCCATAGTAGGAGTAAGTTGTAGTGTCGACGTCATGCAGTATGATATAGTGATTACTCCGCAAACGACGAAGTAAACAACAAACAATCACAAACATGAAAATTTATGTCTAAATTTCAAATCTATGCCTCATTATGATAACGTCAACGGAGTTATGCACAAAGTGGCCAATAATTTTGTCGCCTTTAAGGTCACACAAAATTTCAAGATTTAGCATTATTGCGAAAAGCAGGCGCTGTAAGAGCTAACAAGAGGGTCTAATAGGCTCCCAGACTTTTGTAGGGTTAAGAAAAAGTCTATCCTTAACATATCCATATTTTTTTGCATTGGATTCGGCCATGTTCCAACAGACGATTTGGAACAACGTGAAATGAAAAAGTGAGTGACCCAGCACCTAGGAAGGTTATCAGTCGGCAAAATGTTGAAACGAAAAGCTGAATGATGTTTTTGCAGCTAAATAGCCGTATGCTTATTTCGACTGATTGCCTTTATATTCACAAAGGCATAAAATACAATGAATAGGCTATCTTGTCGCAGCTGTTAGACAACTTAAATGTTGTTATTTAAATGTAATCTGATTGCTTCATGTTTTAATTGTAATCGACAACCTGAAAGGTCCGATCAAAAAAGTCAATTTTGGGGGAGAGGAACACCATTGTGTCAATGCGATACTAATTTAGTTGTGTGGAAAAAGAGTTCTGGCCATGTTCTTCTACCAAGGTATCATGTAAGTGTTAAATTATAGAAGCGTATATAAATAATTTATCTTTCTCTTCCTAAAACTGCAAATGACACTTCTCCATAAATGACTAACTAATTATCCATGCAAATTGTAGAATAAAGGTCACATTTTCGGAAGTTCTTAGGCAAAAGTTGGTTGAAGATGAGCCTCTGGTTGATGCATTTGCAGGGAAACAATGTAAGATCGATCTGATATCAACGTCGGAAAGTAGTGCCATAAGCATGCCGTTTTCCGATCCTTTCTACTATGTTCTCTTTTCTATTAAAAAAATAGATTCAAGAGATGACGTCATCCGTTTTCTTTATTATGATCGTCCACAATGTTAATAATGAGAAGTTTATGATATGAACAGTTTTAAAGGTGTCATTCTTTAAAAGGGTGGGTTCTAACGGGGATATATACATACATACGTGTTATTGATTGAAGTATCTTGTCAGATGATAGCCGTCCAATCACTTGTGTCCTTATCAGCTATCACCATTTCTTGCTGTTGACGATGTGCTCTCGCGTGAGAGCGTAGGTCGACAGCAGACTTAAAAGGCCTGGAACAGACTTGACAAATAAATGTCGAGGTCTTCGTTGGGTTGTTTGGGGCAGTCTGGGGACTGATGTCCTCGTGAATCTTCTTGTGCCTCTATAGACCAGACGATGACTTACAGACTTTACCACAGACTGTACAGCTGTTATCAGGTGGTTTTGGCTGTGGAGGATGCACCCAAGATGACAGCCTCTGTACTCTCGTATGGGCATTGGTGTGATTAACGTACCCTGATTTTAACAGTAGAATTCCCCCACAGGTCTCGCGGTTCCAGAGATTCATTTCACTTGGCAGGTTTGCTTCGGCTCTTTTTCTAGCAGCGCTCTTAAAAGTTGGATGCTTAATACGCTCTTCCTCAAACCTTCTGCATCCTTCCTTCACAGAGCGCTTCCAGTCAACTCGGTTTTGTGCGCATTCTTCCCAATTTCAAATATCCATCCCCAAGGATTTTAGATCACTCTTACAGTCTTTAAACCTCTTCCTAGCCTTATGCGCTGGCCGTTTCCCATGTACAATTTCACCGTAAAACAATTGTTTAGGGAACCTGTGGTCTTGCGTACTACATGTCCTGTCCAGCGCATCTGATTGTTGATTATCATCGCTTCAATACTTGAGCAGTCGGCTTGCTGGAGCACTACTGTGTCTGAGGTTCTGGATTGCTAGTCTATTTTGAATATATGCCGTAGACATTATTGGTGGGACCGTTCCAGACTTTTTAAATTAGAACGATCAGTAGTTCATGTTTCTGACGAATATAGTAAGATCGTGAAGACAAATTCTCTGCAGAAACGATGTTCTTTGACAGCCTCGGTCTCACATTCCTGTTATCTTCCCAGTGAAAAACATGCATTCCAAGTAACCTTTCCTCATACAGTGGTCTTAATTACCAGCTGCTGTTGCCTAATTACACTTAGAAACGTGCATTGTCTGCGCGCACGATGTGTTTGAGGCATGCCTTGTCCATGGAATTCTTCAGGTAGTTTCTTTATAATAGCTACAAAAAAATTATGTTGGAAATATCATGTGAAAGTCAGCCAACATAAAATAGAGCATTCAAGCTGCCAATATTGCAATGGATTAACTTTCCTCCTCACGTCGTCCACAGCAATGCACTGGGACCATTGCAAGCAAGAATTATTGCCATAGTTGAATCGGGCAGATAGCGTCCTATTTGTCAATTGTCACTTTAATTCAATTTATTCAAAATTCAATTCCAAATCCAATTGGTCCGCATGTTCTTGAGTAACATAGAGAATGAAACTTTATAAATTGTAAGGCCAAGAGTAATAAACAACCGTGCATTCTAACATCAAATCAAGCCAGGAAACATTGGATACCTGAGGTAATTTATGATCAGATGATTGTGACAATTTCCAAAGGTAACAAAGACCTTCAGCAATATGTTGAGTGATCCTGTGACCCTAAGTTACAAATCCAGATATATAATAAACAAACAATGTGTTAATTAGATACCTGGGGTCATTTCATTTCTTATTAACTTAATTTGTATTTTGATTACATTAACATCAAGTTGGTATCAGGATGGGATATGGAAGTGCTTTTTAGGGAGGTGAGCCTTAGTAAAGGCCGACCTGTAGTCGGATTAGATTAGAGTTCTCAGTCTAAAATTTCTTTTTACTGAACAACATCGTGGGTCCTGGTAGGATACCTCACTAAATTCTTCTAGTATACAGTAGGACGATGTTTTGCAAGAGATTTCTGGAGTTAGCAATTGTGATACTTTAACACGTTAGTTTACTTTGAGACAGTGCAATGCTGGAGAGTTATGTGCTAAAATTTTTTTAATTTATTTCTTTCTTTCTGTGTGTTTTATAACCAACAGCATGTTACTTTTTTAACTTAGATAGCAGTCCTGTTGGTAGTACTGTTGCAGACCATCCTGCTCTATGGGCTATGTTGTACTTTGACTTCGCTTTAAACTAGATTAATTGAAAAGAGGATTAGGAAGATCAAGCCTGACTATATTATACGCCCCCTTGTTCTCTAATCAAAGTCATTGGATTATGAGTTATTACATCATACGTACAAATATAAGAAAAGTTTGCAACCCCTTATAGATAATATATGCGTTGCAATAATTAGGCACGTCCAATGGCATCATGCATGGTCGAACATAAGTATTCACGTCTTCTTGTAGTCAAGATAGTCCATATACTGGCTAGATCGCAGGATAGTCCAGAGCGCAGGGGCAGCGGTAGGATGCTGGATGATGTGATCAGACCATCCTTGTAGATATGAATTCCATCTCTTTATGTATATGGTCATTTATGGAGAAGAGGGAGTCCAATAAAGGGCGTGGAAGGGGATCTACTCAGGACGTCGGGAGGGAGGACGATTCTGAAGACAAAACGAAAAGGAAGTGTAAGCATGACTCGGCACCAAAACGCCAGTGGATATGAAGAGGCGCAGGGAGATAGTGAAAGTCCTTTTTAGTATTGGTACTGTCCCAGGGACAATTAACGTCATTGAACAAGAACCTTGAAATTGCCTGGCAGACGTATTGATAATTCGCTGCTGGGAAGGACAGTGGCACTACAAATATCTTATGCTTAGTCTAAGGACACTCCAGGGAGCCTTGTTCCCCATTAACTATCATAGTAGATAACCTTCAATAAGCATGAAAGACAATTTTGTTCTGCTATTTACGTAAATGAAAACTAGAATGTTTTAATAAAATGAAAGCATAATTGTATGGAAATTAAATTTAACAAGATCGTGCCTTACTCTCTTAAAGTTATCACAACGGTTTATGATTTGCTCCTCCTCAGAGGGATAAATCCTTGTAGGCTAGAAAACACAGTATTGAACAACCTAAACACACATGAGCAAGCCAGAGATGTACGGTTATCTGTTGAGGAGCATGCTATAGCTTCTAAAGGGCTGGTAGAACAATATAAGATTCTTTTTATTGAATCGTGCAAACATGGAAAGGACTTCTTTATGCTTACGTGTCTTTTAGTCGAAGACTTTGTTTTCTCACGACAAAAAGAACAGGTTAGGAAGGACGGATGAGATCGTTATCTGTTTAATGTAAGACCACAGCATACCATGCTTCATTTGTGGCTATGCCTGTTGATTTTACCGGTACTTCACGAAAGAGAACTGTGGTTTTTAACAACCTTTGGAGAATATAATGCAAACAGCTTCCCATACAATGTGCGTGCCTGATATCATAAGAGTCACGGATGACCGTATCTCTAACCTCATGGGATAGCAACTGTTGTGATTAAATCAAATCAATCTGCTGTACCAAGTATTTTGTATACAATAACATGTATTGCGTCTGCAGGATGAAATATTATTGGTAGGATGTCACGTAGACATTATCTGAATCTTACTCTTGGTATACAAAGTGTTTGTCATAGCCTACGATGAAAAGAGAAACATCACAAGACTGACATTCCACCTTCATCACTAGAGTTGTTGTAAACCGTTGATATCTCGGACCCTTAAATATTGTAATCTCGTTCTAGAATTGATAACGTGAATAAAACTATTACACGATTCCTATATTTTCTGTTACTAGTAAACATAATCGTTTGACATTTCACGATAATGGACATAGGGAAGTTGTACTGAGAAGAAAATGTTTCAATAGAACTAACCACTTGACCGCATTTTCGGCGCTAGGACTAGGTTCCCTAACCTTAAGGGTTATTTTGCTGGTTATATGGAACGTGCAATTCATTTTAACCACGTTGTTACTTAAGATAGGTATTTCGTTAATTTAGCACTTTGTAGAAACCGAAGAGTTACAACTCGCACCTTCCGTCATTTGCATACCTTTTATGCATGCAATATAATCTGCATGCAACGAGCTCATGTATGGCCCGTAAAGAGTAATTTAGTTGGCTGCTAAGCAGAAGATATTAAGGGCAATAAATTGCAAGGGAGCATATATAATTTGTGTAGCATGTTGGTATGGAGTTTATACCAGGATAGAATCTAATGACTCGTCTTGACGTATTGGAAAAGAGCATTACATTGTATTTGACGTAGATTCTTGTGGATTTATCTGTAGAATTCTGCAATTTTTAATTGCTCATCTTTACATAAGAAATGGAAGAAGCAACAGTATACCTAACGTTTTATTTGCTACTAATTTCAGAGGATATAAAATAATGCCTGGAGAGGAAAGTAGCTTGTTACCTTAAATTACAGATTTTGTGGGTTGCTGGGTAAACAAAACTGTCTCCGAGAAATATCTTTGTTGATGTTGGGCAAGAATTAGTAGGCATAAAACTCAAACTGATATTGTAGGTAGGCAGAAAAGTTTATTTCTTCTATGTAAGCCATCTTGTTTTATCAGTCTTAGCCCTAGAATTAGCCACCTAGGTAACAATTGCACGACCAAATAGAATAAAAATGCATGTTGTTATTTTTAAGTGGATACTTGTCATTTAATCCAGAGGATATAATATCTCTCTAGTGTCTATAGTTCCCTTGTTATCGGAATTACGCCTTCTTATCCCGGTTTGTTGACCTTTTGGTCATTTTTGTAAGCCACTAATCACAAAGACCTTCTCTCTCCTGCCATGAAAATGTTTTATTATTAGCTACAGCGTTCCACGCCCTGCTATCACTTTGATTAAACTCAAGTCTGGAATTTAATAAGTAAAATCGGGCTCGTAACAACGGGGACCAAAGTGAATAAAAGTTTGTTTATACAAAGCTGCTTATGAAGGCCCTGAAAAAGAGATTGACCTCGACTGTGGATCAAATTTCAAACCTCCTCTAGAAAAATAAACTTACTCACAGGCAAGCGACGTTTTGAAGGTTTCTAGCAGTAGGATATTGAAATATTGAAGTTGGAGCTCAAACATTTCTGTAGCACTTAGTAGGAAGCGAGAAGTATTGAAGGGAATTAATCTCTCGCCTAAAGAGCATAACTAAGATAAGACGTAATAAAGTTATCTTTAATATGGAGGATGGCATTAAGTCATGATAGATTTAGATCGATGCAAAGTTATTCAATACAGCTAATAGAATTCGGCCAAATCAAGCATACTAAGGGAAATGTGTAGGAATTAGAAAAGATGACAGGTCGCACGCTTGAAGATTTGTTTGCTCCATGTTTTTGTGACACGATTTTGCAAACATCAGATAATGTCTCACGCATTAAATGAAATGTTGGAGTTCATCTGAATGAAAACGAGGATAAACAACGAGGACACAAAGGAAACCATATGTTGCGTGGTTTGAGTGTCAACAGGCGAAAAAGAGCACTGTGGTCATCGCATGACATTAGTGATAAAGCTTTTTAATTGAACCCAAATATTGCGTGTTTAAGTGATCTCATAACATTGTTATCAAAGCAAAAATGGCAGTCTAAGTTTTCTTTTCATTTAAACCTATTTAAAGACATGCAACAAACATTGTTATGGTTCTATGCAAGCCTTTTCAAGATCAATGATGCGGCTCACTTCGTGATCTCGCGGAAAGAAAATTATCGTTGTTCTTGTATCCATAAATTTTTAACTAAGTCGAATAGTCTCCGTAACAAACCGCTCAAATCTGTCCTCTTACAAAAAAGCTCACTTTCATTTGTTTTCGGAATCAAATTTTAAAGAGTGACATAATTCTCTATCTCCTGACTTGTTTATATTATATCTATCCAGAGTGGGTTATTTTACGGATTCTCAGGTTTAGGGAGGTCTAGTAAGCTCACTGCTATTTCAAGAATATCTGTCTTTTAGGTATTACTCTCAGCAGTTAGGCCTACATTTGTTATTTTCTTTGCTAAAACAGAAAAAGGGGACTTATTGAAACTGAGGTTATGACGTCACACCTTTGGAAAGTCCATTTTTGCAATAACGTTTTCTAGCAAATAGTAAAAGAAGTTTATCATTTAGGTTGAAAAGATTATATTACAATTGATAATTGAGTTGAGATTTAGAAATCTTTTATTACAATTTAGCTGACTTTTTTTCAAGATAGGTTTCTACTACGTTTCTTTCTCCGTGGACATTTCATGTTGTTTGTGAGCGACTCTACGCAGAAGGTAGTTATGACATCAACAGCCGAAAAACCCTCCTACCTCCAGTTTGGGTTAAAGTTAACTAAATTCTGATGTCGAATCTTAAAAGATAGCGCCTATATTTTCATTTCGCTTTCTCATCTACTATCAAAATTGTTTAACATGAATCACAAGTAGTTTACGAAGACATGCAATTTGAAATCCGTCAATCCAACACGCCATCAGCAATGTTGAAATAGACATGAGAAGTTGCCAGTACAGGAACTGCAATAGTAGCAACACAAGTTGCAACAGGACTTAATGCAGAATATGGCCTCGAAATTTTCTCCCTTTCTTACATTTCTCCGAAAAATTTGAATTGATATCTCCGATAAGTCAATTTCGTAATATATCCAATTCTGACGTACTTGGTTTGTCTGTAGGATGTGTTGCCGGTAGTTTGAGGTCACGAATGTTGTCATTTCGACTTAACTTGTTGTTATTCGTAGAGGGAACTGGATTGGAAGGGAACGTAAGCAAGAATGGCGTTGTTTAGAATCCTCCTGCGTTTAATGGTGTTAGCAATAACTGCGGCTGCAATTTTACAAGTTTTTATCACTTCAAGAAAGGGTTTGGTTCCTTGATAAATTATTGAACTCCCAAAGTTGAAGATACTTGCCAGCAAATATGGTTAATGAATGCCTTCCTATTCTTGAAAACTTTTTGAGTTTTTCAAGCCCTGTGCTCTAGTATCCTAATAATTTATTTATATTTAGCAATAATACGTTTCTGCATTTAAAATGGAGTTTCAGTTAGTTCCTTAGTTTAGAAACACAAGAAGTTGTGCATTTTGGAGAATTTTGGAGATTAGTATCGTAACAACATTGGATTATTTACCTACACGTGACAATTTTTGTTTATCAATTGTTGAAGAATACTTACCCACGCTCTTTATAAAGCCCCTTCTGGTTCCCATTTATCGAGAGAGAATCTACCCTACTGTTTGTTAGGAACTTTGAGATATTGGGCAGTTAGTAAAAATTGAAATTTTACTGAAAGCAAAATTGTAGAGCCATGACATATTATAGTGTTGGTAATGCAGTATGACATACCTGTTCTATGAGTGATAAAAGGATATTATTAGTTGCATAGTCTGTAAAAGGTAGGATTCTACTTCCTACGGACTATGTAATGAACATATCCCGTCGAACATGAGGCTAAAATTGCGAAAATTCAACATTCATACCTCATACTTCAATATTGATATGGCTTTGTTTACAATTTTTACTTCGATGCTTTCTACATTCATATGCCGCGTTTGATTTCTCTCTAAGCCTGAAATACAGGATATACTTAGGCATCAAGTGACGCATTTTAGCCAATGATCATCAAAGAAATTGAAAGAGATGTGATAAATTTAAGTATTAGGAAATGCTTTTACAGGACACACTCTTGTCATAGTACGTGATAAACTCATCTCAAGCATCATAACAATATTAAAAGCAGCAGGGGTGGTGCCGGCTGTCAACATTAAGGGGAGAAACAAATTTGTTTAGGTCCCTCCATTTAACGGCTCAGGAGTGCTGAAAGATTCCAGTCTTTATCAACAAAATTATGCAGAACGGCTTATCTTACTAATTTTGAGTGAGCATGTTGAAAAAGAAAGAATCTCATAATGTTACGAAACGATAAAATATTGAAAGGAATTGTTTTATCTTGTAATAATGTTTGGTCATGTTTTAGGTTCAGAATAATGCAATAAAAGGAAAATTAAGCTAGTCGCCCATATGTTTCACCCTTCTCTCGAAATTTGTGATCGCATTTAAACCAACTGGAAAATTGGTGCTACCGAGAACTAGGAAAACAAGTCCCGAAACCGCCATAGCGTGGCCATAAAAAAGTGTTTTTTTGTCTACGAAACTACTGCATAATGGCGTATGTTGAAATACTAAGTGGTATCTTAAAAATCATGGTAACCTGATGTGAACCGGACATCGTTTGGGACCAATCAGTGGCTCGTAACATTTATCTGCTTGACAAATTATTTTCGATACGACGGCCTCTGGGTACCCATTCAATGCGAAAATGCTCTTCAGATTCTCTAACTCCTCCAACAGGCATTCTGATGAGCAGATCTTCATTGCTCTGTTAACCAGGCAGGCAACAAGGGACAGCTTTGTCTTCCTGGCACAAAATGAGTCCCACCTTGTGTAGAGACCGCTAAATGTTGGTTTCCTGTAAACACTAGTGACGAAAGCAAAGGATTCAGTCTGTTTAACAAGTACATCTAAAAATGGCAATTGATTATGTCCATGCTCCATAGTGAAAGACAATGATGGGTGTAAGGAATTCAGTCGGGAGTAGAATTGGTACGCAGGGGATGATAGTGGAAGTGATGATGATGATGATGATGATGATGATGATGACGACGACGATGATGATTGGAAGATGGCAAAACAGTCATCCACGTAGCGCCTGTAGTACAGGCAAGGAGGGGACTGACCATCTTGTAACATGAGAGATTCATGATAGCCAACGAATTTGTTCGCGAGGGTGGGACCAAGTGCCATAGCCCCATAGCCCCATAGCCCATAGAAGATTCCAGAAAGCTGCTAAATTGACATCGATGATGAAACACTAGATAGAATATGCATAGCTAACAGTGACTAAGCAGAATTATTATTAAAGAGTAAATTCTAGAAGCCTTAACAATTTCGTATATAAGTGTTAGGAAAATCCGATGTAATCGTTATTGATCAAAGACAGAATGCAAACCAGATCGATGTAATTGCCGACTCTTGATAGTGAATAACGTTGATAACTTTGTTATTAACAGACGGATTGATCATTTATTTTCTCTTCTGTGCTGCTGAATGCGATTCGGAGGGCAAAACTCAACACTGTTCACGAGAGCATATAGGCCTTCTTCTGATAAACGTTGTACAACCAAATCCATAATCAAGCGTCTCTTTCCTTGTTACTTATGGCAGATGGGCATTGAGTATCATGTATTTTTTATTGCAACTCTCTCTTCAGCTGCTGACACATGAGCGTACGTGGTAGCAGGTGACATACAGTGTGCTACAACGTATCCTAGTGTGTCATGCACCAATTGTATCTCTCACTACCTGTAGCTTGAAGATCACTTCAGATCAATTCTTGTGTCAGATGAAAAAAACTTTTAAGTACAAAATGAATTCGCTATTTCGTGCAGTTTTATTATTCTGTACCATCAACAAACTTTTTGATCATCTGGTTTGTGAAAAAAGGCCTCTAGCACAAGAATCTAAAATGAACGATAATGGAGGATGAAGATGTTTAACTATGACGTCTGTGGGGGAGCCGAAAACAAAAGAGGACACAAACTGCCTCTAACCTCTCTCTGTTGAACTTCTTACGTACGTTTAATTTTACAAATACAGGAGAATGTTGTTTTAGCCATTCTGTAATGAATTGCATTTCTTCAATAATTGGTACTAAGCTTTTGAAAATCTTTGTGATGGCAAAAGGTGATTGTACCACCAGAATACTTTAGTGGTTAATGACTTTTACAGTTGTTGATAGCTTTAGTAAGATCATTTAAGTGAAAGAAGAAAGGATAATAAAGAATAATAACGCCAAAAAGGAAACTATGTCTTCGACAAGGTTTCATTTATACAAACTTCTTGAGGTCTTTTAGAATAAATTGACCTTACTAGAACTTAAGGAATAAATCGTTCTAAACATTTAATTTGATCACCACACGATAAACGGATTTCATCTTTAGGATATTCTAAAATTACTTTAACAGGAAAGCAACAAATTTGCAAAGAAGTAAACCAATCTAATAACTGTGTTCCACCAGCTAACTGAAAACGATTTTTGGTCGATACAGATATTGTATGGCATAGCTAACATCATATCATAGAAGCTCCCAAAGATGACAAATGAACTTGTAGTGCCCAAATTCATCACCAATGGAACGCAGATTATTTCCAAGGAGTGCGACATTTGCCACTAAAACCAAGGACCTAGATATTGAGCTCTGTGATTGATTGTTTACTAACATGTTCATGAGGTTCTTGACGTTTGGAAGCAGAACAAGACAAGAGGTAAATGACTAGAAACAAGAACTGGTTTTTCAAGGATAGTCTTCATCACTTCATCAACGGATTGGGTGATATCTTGCAAATCATTTATATTCATCTATGTGTACACATTAAAGATTTGCTGTCTACGTCCAATAACAACCTTGATTAGTTACTAACTAGTACCATGCATGGATAAATACGTAAAGGCATAGGTACCGGGAGGGTCGTTAGCGTAGTGGACTTCAGCTCTGAAGCAATAAAGAGAATAGGATATTTCCGAAGGAGAGGGCTACACTCATAGACCTCTCTGATCCCCTAACAAGTGTGCAGGGCCTAAAAGTATATTTAAATAAAGGACTCATGATGGATGAATACCAACTGAACTGTTAAATGCAAGGGGTGAAATAATTGGTGTGATGCTGCAGGACAGGGAGGCTGTTTTCAGCTTCGTTTGGATGCAACTGTTTCATGAAGTTATTACATCACGAGGA
This sequence comes from Carybdea cf. marsupialis auct. non (Linnaeus, 1758), assembly GCA_010016065.2. Classification (NCBI taxonomy): domain Eukaryota; kingdom Metazoa; phylum Cnidaria; class Cubozoa; order Carybdeida; family Carybdeidae; genus Carybdea; species Carybdea cf. marsupialis auct. non (Linnaeus, 1758). Next base: position 471 of record JAAAKL020000935.1, on the reverse strand, counting down.
AACCAAGTCATCCAGGTTTGACCCCTTAATCCGTAACTTCTGGGTAAAATGCACCACTGCTTTTATTTTGAGGCTTCAGCAGCAGCAGCAGCAGCAGCAGCAGCAGTAGTAGTAGTAGTAGTAGTAGTAGTAGTAATAGTAGGAACAGTACTAGTAGTAGTAGTAGTAGTAGTAGTAGTAATAGTAGGAACAGTTGTAGTAGTAGTAGTAGTAGTAGTAGTAGTAGTAGTAGTAGTAGTAATAGTAGGAACAGTAGTAGTAGTAGTAGTAGTAGTAGTAGTAGTAGTAGTAGTAGTAGTAGTAGTAGTAGTGAAAGAAGTAGTGGCAGTAGTGGTAGTAGTGGTAGTGGTAGTAGTAGTAGTAGTAGTAGTAGTAGTAGTAGTAGTAGTAGTAGTAATAGTTGTAATAGTAGTAGTAGTAGTAGTAGTACTAGTAGTAGTAGTAGTAATTGTAGTAGTAGTGATGGAAGTA